>CAUYSK010067526.1:0-28294 GCA_963575035.1 Avahi laniger | reverse complement strand
GGGTGAATTGTTTGAGCTCAGGAGTTTGACACCAGCCTGAGCAAAAGCGAGACCTAGTCTCTACTAAAAATAGAAAGAAATTGGCCAAACAACTAAAAATAGAAAAAATTAGCCGGGCATGGTGGCACATGCCTGTAGTCCTAGCTATCTGGGAGGCTGAGGCAACAGGATCGCTTGAGCCCAGGAGTTTGAGGTTGCTGTGAGCTAGGCTGACGCCACAGCACTCTAGCCCAGGCAAGAGAGGAGACTCTTGTCTCAAAAAAAAAAAAAAAAAAAAAAGAGCACAACTGGAGAAATTGGTCTTGAAGAGGAGAAACACTTTACCTCTGAGATTAAAAGAGAGACAGATAGAGATTAAATCGAAACACCAGCTACTATTCTGTTTCTCCTTTTATTCCCAGCCAACTTTCTTCAGCATCATTGCCCCTATCCTTCGCTTTCTCTTCCCTCATTCAATTTGTCACCCTTTAGCTTTTACGTGTGCCATTTCCCTGAAAATTCTATTTTTAAAAATCATTAATAATTATGTTGCTGACAAATCCAATGACTTGATGACCGTAACCTTGCTACTGACAGGGTTCATTTTCCTTGAGTCATTGTAGTTATTATTTTTTTCCTGTTTTTCTCTTTGATTCATCTTGCACCTTTTTCCCCAAATGTAAATGCTTCCTCATCTCTTCATGACAAGCTCATTCACTCACCATTTTCATCATTACCACCACGCGGGGGCCACTCATGTACACATCTCCAGCCTTGCCACCATCCGGAGCTCTAGTTTAATTTTAGAACCACCTGTATGATGGTCCCTACATGGGCCACTAGCATATTAACATAAGTATACTAAAATTAGTCTTTTCTTTCCTTTTCAAATTATTTTTCATTTTCTTGTTAATTTTTATTAAGAGTATCAATGATATCCTATTAGCAGCCAGTCTGAAAAACATTATTATCATTAAATCATTTCTTTTTTTTCTCCCAAAACTGACTGGTTGAGAAAATCCATTGAATCTATTTTTATAATAGTGTTCACATAATCTCTTTCCTTTCCAATCTCATAACTAGTACCCTAGTCCAGGTCCTAATATTTGTCACTTACATTATTGAGAAAGCTTTCTCATCTGTCTATTTCAAATTTTCCTTTTTTGAATTAATCTGCCTAAAGTAAATGTATTGTTAGTCATATAATTGTTCATCGCCTCCCTATTGCCCATGGGATAGAATAAAATTTTAAAATAAAGCCCATTCACAGCATTATTAGCTCAAGTTATACTACTTTATATCGTGTTCTCGAGACTCTTCCTGTTCCTCATACACATCCTGCACACTCTCATCACTTTGTCTTGCTCTGTTACATATGCCCAAGATATCCTTCCAACTCGCTGTTCCATAGCAAAACCCTATTTGTTATGTAAGGCTTAACTCTAAAGTCACCTTTATGGTAAAACTTTTGATTTTCTCCAGATAAGAATAATTTTTAAATGCCTATGACATTTTATGTTTATCTGTCTACTCTGATGCCTTTCAATGTTGAATTATGGTTATATGGAAAACTTCCAGTTGATAGTAAAAATTGCAGCCAAATTACTGACTAAATAAAGATCTGTATTTTTTAAGTACTTTAAATTGCTCAAGAACAATATTAAAATTTAAATTTTTCTTTGATTTTCCACATAGTATATGATACATAAATACATGTTGAATGAAAGTGAAAATGATTAGAAAACTGCAAAGTGTGAAACAAATATAAATTAGTAAGATAATATCATATGGATGATAAAATATTATGTGTTTCCAAAGAAAAAAAAGACTTAAAAGCTGGCTTCAGATAAAAGAATTTATTCTAGGTATAAATTGGCACATTGTGATTAACTTGAAATATTAAATTATTCTTTAACTTCAAAAATTTTGAAGCAATCACAAAAATTAATGATCCACTTGACATTTCACACATTTCCTAGTTCAAGCCTCAATTTAGAAGAGCAATTTTACAACATCTTTAAAACAAAAATAACTCCCAAATTACTTTCTTATACTAACTACATGTGAAAGATGAAAAGATGGGCATGCTGTAAACTATGCTAAATATTTTGGAGTTTGGGGACTGGACACTACATACATGAGGAAAACTATATATATTTTCACGTGTGACTGATGGTCAGTGAGGAGGTAGGGGATGGACAATCTACTCAACAAATGAGACAAGTCTCCTTTAATTTTCTTTGTGATTTGTCAAATTGGTAAAACCCAACCCGACATGAGTTTCAAAACATTTATGGTACCTTTGGAAGAAACACTCGTTTCTGTTCATGTTATAGTTGCAGAAAAACCCAATATGCAGAACCGTATTTAAATTGGGAATTGGGGTATGAGATCTATGACCAACTAGAGGCAAAGTAATGGGTGGCAATAATTTATGTTTATAAACAGATTATTTCTTTCCTTTTACTTTCCTATTAGCCTGCCAAGCAGGTCTATTTAACTGCAACCAAAATGTTTCACCATACTTTAAACTCAGGGATCATTCTTGGTTGAAGTCTCTGGCAAGTTCACTAATTGACGGTTCAATTTCAATTCTGTCTCCCTGCTCACTCCAATTTGACCTAATTGGACCCCAAACTATGTGTGCTTGTATTTCCATCCTGAATACCAAAGGTCCAGGTGATTCAGAGTCTAAAGATGGGCAGCCAACTACCAGCAGTTCAATCTCTGCTTCTTAACTGTCACCAAACTGTCTTCCATAGTCACGGATTCCCTAAGGCTCAGTATCCAAAGTCTAATTCCAGAAGAAATCCATCTGCTGCAGTTTGAACATCTTGGTCTTAGCCTTGACTAATTTATGAAATAACTTGGCCATACTTTTGATCTTTGTTTCAACAAAAATCAGTGCCCTGGCCTTAAATCCACTTACTGGGCCCATACACCCTGTATCCATGTCTAGATTAACAAATTTTTCTGATTCTATATTAAGATCCTAGTCCTTTCATGTTAATATGCATTATCCATTCTGAAGCAACCAGGTTTTACCCACATTTCACTTAATACCAGTGAGCAATGTCAATTCCAGAATGACCACAAAAGAAGAAGGCACATTAATAAGAACTTCTTGTAAATTCATAACTCTGCCACTTACAGTACAAATGATGTCAATGAAACATGCATTGTGATTACTTACCTTGAAAATGACATCAGAAATATTAGATTATATGGAAAAAATGACTAGGAAACAGCTTACATTCCTATTTACTGTAAATTCAAAATAATAGAGCTAAATTTGAAAGAGGACATCTATTAATTTCAATAACTTAATTGCTTCTAATTAACTATTATCTTACATTGTAGTTCATATTTTCTTTAAGAATATTTAATTTTTGTTGTCTTTCCTTAGATATGTATATGTATATATAATAATTTATATATTAACTAACATATTAATTTATATTATAATTTATTTACTAACAAACCTATAAATTTATATATTAATTTATATTCATGTATTCATGTATATTTATATGTATAAATTCTTCAGGATTGAGCATGTGGATATGTGTCATATATATTTTATATCTCCTTATAATCCTGTTATATGTTCTCTTTATAGAGAATATGCAATAAAATAGTTTTTTTAGGAGATTTTATGTCATTTTAATATTGTGTAAGAGTATCTGTGTAGGTTTATGTGTGTGTGTGTGCATGTGAATGTATGTTAAGCATAAACTTGTAAAATTGTTTCTTGGTACATTTCTGAAGACATTGGCTACATTATTGATTTCATTCCAAATTTTCCAATGTGCTTCTTAAAGCAAAATATCCCCAAGTCAGTGTCTCATAGAATACATTTCCTAATTTGATAGTATTTTTGCACAAAATAAACATTTCTTCTTTGAGTTCTATTAGTCAAAGTTTCATTTGTTCAAGCCCTAATCTCCTAGGGAAGTATATTGAATTTGAATATTCTCTTGATGACTAGGATCCTACTGAGTTTAAACAGTTATATTTGTACAATTTTTTCAAAAACTAACTTACAATTTCACTTTAATTTCTAGTTTGAATTTATGATTCTAAAGAAATAAATCTATTTGTGTTAGAACACTACTGACAAACCCTCCTTAGATACTACAAATCTTGTGCAAAGTCAGTTTGTTTCTGTATCAATAAAATAGTAAAATCAATAAATACATAGCTTCTATATGCATAAAATAATATGTTAACTTAGAAATCTTAGCAGAAATAAGTTATAGTCATGACATTTTTATCTTTAAGCTGCATATACCTTTTTTAGTTGAGACAGCACCAACTTCTTCTTTGGCTCGTTCAGTTTCTGCAAATTCAGATATTAAAGGAATGAGAAATGGATATAAGTGATGTCAGATCAATATCTCGTGCTATTTTAAGTCAGACTAGAATAAAATCAACCAAGAGGAAAAAATATATATGGCACCTGAAAGCAAAGCAATCTGCAGACAAAGCCAAACTACAAAATGCTTGTACTTTTTTTAAACACTAATAAACTTTCTTAAATAATAATACAGAAACTCTCTTCTAAAGTGCAACTCCACAATATTACGATTATTTGTACGTATAACCAGTGACCATCAAAGAAGGTAGATTATTCCACAAGATACAATAGGATACTAATTTGTTGGTTTACAGTGAAATCTTAAGTGATACATGGATTTTATGGCAGAGCATTTAAAATGCCTTCTTTGCCTGTTTAGCCTTTAATTATGATTGAGGCTGTTAAAGGTGGTTTAGCCTTTCATACTGATTAAGGGTAAACATTATTTGACCTCAATCAATTAGCGGTACATTGTAAAAGGTTAGCCATAATATTATAGAAAATTCCATTTGAATGGTGCTTTGAGAGGGAAAGAGAGAGAGAAAGAAAATAAAAATAGCCAAAAATGGCTTCTTAGGTTTCTCTGAATACCTAGTGTGGAAGATGAAAGCTACCCTGATAGCTACAAAATGTTGGATCACAAATCTAGGGTGGTTAAAGTTGAAGTTTTCTCTAGCCCACAGGAAAGGGAAAAAAAATTAATAAATAATGAGCTGGTGAATTTTCTTAAGTTTTATTTACTCATTTTATAAATTTTTATTAGTTGAGGTTGTTCCCCTTGGACATATGTATTTTTTATTTATTCTTGTTGATATTTGTATATGCTTCCCTTCGCCCATATATACTAAGCAGCTGAGGCTCTGGGAAAAACCAAACAAGGAGAGTCTTCAAACATCTTGTCCTCTTTGTGCCACAAGACGCTGGGCTATGAGAGACATCAGACATCAGAAGGAGGCTTTCCCATCACATTCTGGTTTCAATTCCACAATTTTAGATATCATAAGACTCAAAATTTAAGTCCAAGCAAGAAACCATGTAAATATCCTCTTCTCTGAGCTGTCTCAAAACCTTGAGCTCCAGAACTGAACAGACCCCTGGCTGTTTTATACCTTCTAGGTAAAGACTTCAGAAGAATGATTCTCAAACTTTAGCATGCATCAAAATTACCCTGGAGGGCTGTAAGACACAGATGCTGGGCCCAGAAAGTCTGGGGCATGGCCAGAGGTTCTGCATTTCTAATCAGTTCCCAGGTGATGGTTATGATGCTGATCTAGACCACACTTTGGAAACCGATTACCAAACTTCCCCTGAGAAGCAATTGAGACCAGTTCCACTGTGATCCCCATCCCTGCTTATTTTGGTTACTACCATGAGTCCCAGCCTTCCAGGAGAAAACAGAGTCCACATGGCTCTGTATTTCTTCCGGAAACTGACCTATTTCCAAAGCCCTTCCTCTGTGTCCTCTGTCCATCAACAGCACTCACTCCTGTATCCCCAGCTTCTCAGAATGTTCACTTGCTTTCTTCCTTTAACCAAACACTAGCTCCCTAAGGACACTGCATCCCCTACAAGCAGTCTTCTAAAATGGAGAATGTTTATTTTTCCACCCCCACATACCAAGGTTTCTGGAAGTGATGTATATATCCTCTTTGCTTCTCATTACTTTTTATAAATTATCTCCTTGCTTCTTCCAAATCTCAATTCTTTTGAAGTACATGCTGTCAGGATGCACCAGGCTCTACTCCTCTTTATTGTTGTCATCAACCGACCTTGTGGCCATGTCCTGTCATTCACTGAATATTTCATACATAGTTATCATCCTCTCCACCGCTACTACTGTGGGATTTCATTAAGAACCACTCTTAACCCTGGCTGCACATTGCACATTAGAATAATCTGGGAGTTTGCATAAGCCTATGATATTCAGATGTTTGAGGTGGGCTACAGAGTCCTCGATAATGGTAGATTTACAAGCTTTCTAAGATATTCTAATATTTAATCAGGGTTGGGGAGCACTGATACTCACAATCCATACAACCACGTGATCTCTCGTTTCCTTCACCTCTTCACTTCAGGAAACTAGAAACCCCATTTCTCTGATCATTACTACCTATATATCCTTGGACTTTTCCTTTACTGTCAGAACTTTGATTTCAAAACTCCTATTCTACAGTACCATTTCTTCCCTTTATAGCTTACTTACTCAAAAACTCCCTCTAAATAATATCTGACCGTATTAATACTTTAATTTCTTTGATCTTACCGCTTTTGCATTGCTCAAGATCTTCCATGTGTTCTCCCCTTACTTCTCACCAATCTTATATATAAATGAGCCATAGTTAAATCACTCACTTATTTTCTGTTTTCATAGTTACCTGCTGTATTAGTTTCCTAGGGCTGCTTTAAACTCTGGGGTAGAGAAAAACAATAGAAATTCATTCTTTTACAGTTCTAGAGGCTAGAAATTCAAAATCAAGATGTTGGCAGGACCCTCAGAATCTCCTTCTGAAAGTTCTTGGGAAGAATCCTTCCTTACCTCCTCCTAGAGTTTGATAATTGCCAGCAATCCTTGGTACTCCTTGGCTGACAGCGCTATCACTCCAATTTCTGCTGTTATGTTCAGATTGCTATCTTCCCTCTCTATATGCCTAGTTATCTCCAAATTTCTCTCTTCTTATGAGGACAGAATTCATCAGATTCGGGGCCCACTCTACTCCAATATCACTTTACCTTAAGTTGATTACATCTGTAAAGATCCTATTTTAAAATAAGATCACATTCACAGGTCCAAGGTTAGGGCTTCAACATGTCTTTTGGGGGAACACAATTTAACCCAGTATATCTGCCAAAGCACCACATGTACTTCATGCCTGCCAACTGATCAGCCATCAAAACTGGAGGAAGACCCCCATTCTGGTGCAGATCTCACTTCTGATGTTGATCACAGGACTTAAGAGAGCACTCAGCACTGGCCAGCAATATTATCATAGACCCAGCAAAGTTGCTTTCCATTCTCCTGACAACTGGTTTCCAAATTCTCTTTCCTCCTTAAACACACTGCAGCATAGAGGTAAGATGCTGTTGAGATATTCATAGAGAACATAGACGCAGACTAGACTACCTCACCTTTCTACCACCTCACCAGCACATACCCACACTATTTTTCTTTCTAATCCCAAAGGATGATCAGTCTCTGCCCTTGTTTAATATTAATCCTTCCATTTTTGTCCTGGATCCCGTCTCCTGTTGCCTAATCAAGGCCTTTGTTCTTAGACGTACTGCTTCTATCTGGTACCTCATCAGTTTTCCCTTTATTAATGCTTTCTCATCATCTCATAAATCTTTCACTCTTTATAACCACAGACAACCGCACCTGTCGATTCTATATGCCATTCCCGACTGCCTCACCTCCCTGTGCTCCAGGCAGCCTCCAGAGAGATGCTGCACTCAGCATCACCACTTCCATCTTCTCACTCTCTATTTTTTAAACTTGTTTTATTATGAAACATGTAATATAAATGAAAGGCATATACCATTTATGCACATTTTAATGAGTGGCAATAAAGAATGCTCATCTTTGTAGCCCCCTTCAAACTTAAGAAAAGGAATGTCACCAAGGCCCTTTAAACCTCTAACTTGTCCCATTACCATTACAAGTCTCTCCCTTTATCTCAGAATTACTGTTGTCCTAAATTTTGTATTAACCATTTCCTTATTTTCTATACAGGTTTTTATCACATGTATTTAACTGTAAACAAAGGTAAGAATATTTTATTTAAATGAAATTACAAAATTTAGTGAGATGACTTTATATAAATCGAACTGTATTGTTTAATCCTTGTGATTTGCTGAGATGTAGCCATGTTGATAAGTGCAGCTACAGTTGACTAATTTTAACTGCTATATAGTATTCCTCTGTGTAAATAGTCTACAAATGATGGATGTAGTCTCCTGTCAATGAACACTAGGTTATGTCTAATTTTTTGTTATTATAAATAATGCTGTTGTGAATATTCCTGTACACATCTCCTTGTGTGCATGTGGAATGATTTTCTTAGAAGTAAAATTGCTGAGCCATAGCATGTGCTCATGTTTGATTTCCCTAGATAAATGCCACATTCTTGTTTTCCAAAATTTCTCATTCACATCAGCAGTGTATATGCGGGTTTCTATTGCTCCATATCGCCATCCTCAGAATAATCATATTTCCTCATTTTTCAAATCAATTTACTTTGTGTAAAATAGTATCTTATTGTGATTTTAAATAAAATTTCCTTATTACTTAGAGATTGAATATCTTTTGATATGTTTCTAGGTCATTCATGTTTTCTTTTTTTAATGTTTGTTTATTATATATTTTGCCCATATTTTCTGCCCATTGTTCTATCAAGTTGTCTTGTTGTTGTTGGTTTATTTTTTGCTACTAATCTCTCATTACTTACATGTGTTACAAGTATCTTTTCCAAGTTTGTACCTTATCTTTTATCTCCTTTTATGGCATCTATTAATAAACCGAAGTGTATAATTTTAATATAATAAAATATATCAGCTTTTCAATTTATGGCCTGAATTTTTTTTCATGTCTAGTTTTTCAAATTCTCTTACACCTCAAGAGACCATATAAGTATATTTTCTTATGTCTTCAAAAAAATAATGTCATGTTTTGTCTTTACTAGTTAAGTCCTAGACCCAGCTAGAATTGGTATCATGGAATTGTATAAACTAAAGATAAATCATATTTTTTCTAATGAATACAGACTATATCAACATTTTAAAATAATCTATTCATTCTCTGACTTTTAGAAATGACTGATCTTTCTTCTGTCAGACTTTTGCTCAAGTGGGATGTATTTTCGGTCTCTTTTTTATTTTCTATTAGATAATGTGATTATATCTACACCAACACCATACTACCCTTTATAATAAGGTATTAAGAGACTGCTTTATTACTAGCACTCAGGATATATGGTACCAGTCTCAATAGCCACGCTTTACAGAGCCATTTTGCTATATTAATTGTTTTACTTCCCTAATACTGAAATTTATTCCTGATTTTTATTTGAAATCCTCTCTCCTCTCTTGCGTCCTCATGTCTTAAATGAACTTAGAGTTCACTGTTGCTAGCATTCATCTATCTAGCTTGGATCTCTTTAGCCACTTTTGATGAACATACTTGGACTTTGTACCATGACATTTTTCATTTGGGGGCTGGCACTGAGGACATCAACCTGAGCTTTACACATAGCCTTAAATAGGAAGCACATCTTGCCCTGCCATGTAAGTCAGCCTCAGGTCTCTCACATCCCAGTTTTCCCAGTATTTAAGCTTCCTACAATCATCACCCTGGCACTGTACCATGAATATATTCTGACAGCAGCCTCTGTGACGTGTTTAGTGATCATATAATTTATTATCCAAAGCTGAGCAAGTGAAAAGAGGTGCTAGTCATAATTATTCTGGGACAATATAGTAAACCAAGCCTGTCCTAACTGACTAAGATCATAGGTCAATTAAGATCATATTTAGTTTGTAGTGTGTGGTCCAGATACACCCCATTTTATATCAAGCATGCTGGTCCATACCCATGGACCTTTTCCCCCAGAAATTTCCATGTCAGAGTATTTAAACTGAGTCCAAAAACTATGTCATTTTGCTAACATAAATTGTCCCCAAATATTCTTTTAATGTTGCATAACTGAATAAATTCAATGGGACTTTACTTTTAAATTCTACATTCTGGCTTTTCCTAAATGATCCTGACATATATTAGTAGATTATATGTTATATATGTAACTTGCACATTTAGACAGTGAAGTGCAGTTAAGGTGATGATCACAGTCAGGCTTGCTGGCTGAGCATACCACCAAATTTGTGATGGGATCAAAGGGTGAAAAATACCTGATTACTGCTATTTTACTTAAATTTAGATTCACAATTAAAATAACTAGACTTTTATCCTGACCTGGTCTTGCTGTCTATTTTACTCAAAATTTAAACTGACCACTGGCTATTTGAACATGTATGTGGAATATATGATCAGTGGTATCATGACCCAAAGTCCTCAGAAACACTGATCCTGATGTGCTCATTGAAAAAAAAAGGAGGTGATATGGTCAAATCTATTTGATAAGCAATGTCTACCACATTCCTTCTTGAAGACTCATCATGTACAGTGTTAAACATCTAAAATGCCCTACAGTCTAGAATCTACTTGTTTGGTCCTCTTCCTGCTTGGAAATGACTAATCATATTGCCAACCTCTATGCAGCTATCCAATGTATGGAAAGGCAAATGAAGGGGCCTGGAGGGGGGGCAATTGGGCATGTGGAGTCAGTTTTGATAGAGAAAAGAGTCTGTGTTGACTTGAAATTATCAATCCAGGTTTGGCACCCTCGTTTCTTTCTCCAAGGAACTCTTTCTCCACACACACCAGCCCCAACATATAACTTTCAATGTAGAGGCGTTAAATGCCCCTCCTTAGCACTGCACCATTGAACCTAAAAGGTTTTCTTTTTCTTCAAACTCACAGCCTCATGAAAACCTCCACTCTGAACTAATACAGCTTTCAAGCTTGTCTATGTCCGCCAGTGTTTTTCCTACAGTGGTTTTGGTTGTTTTCTCATGACAACCTGAGGAAACAGTTCCACCCCATGCACTCAACCAACCTTCTATTTATTTCCTTTAATCCATTGATAATGACAAAGCTTCTTTTACGTTTTTCTTGGACTTGCTCTAACCCTGTCAATCTCACTTATCCTTTTAAATTCAATGCTATGGAACTATATCACATAAATACCTAATTTATATTAATTCAGCTATGTATCTTACTCTCTAATTTGCTCTCATACCCTAAGATAATGGAAAATCAGATCCCATATGTGCAGGTAATGTACACAAAATTGTGTGTAGCACATTATATGCAGGATTTAAAAGTTTTTCAAGAGTATTTATAATGATGTGTAATTTTCACCTTAGGCTTTAACTTTACAAATAATCCATTGTATGTAGCAGCTGTGTCCAATATTAATCTGTTTTATTGTATCAATGCCAAATAATAGCTCTTAGTTGGGGAAATAGATGGTCACATAGTTATCAGAGAAATTAAATGATTTGTGGATTAAATCTAATTAATTTTTTTGTTAAAGGATAATGTCTATGTCAAGTCCAAATCTCTCAGCTATATAGGGAGTTGAATATTAACTCTTTTGAAACTTTTATAATAGGCTTGAGGTAATTGGCAACCTAATTTGCTAATATCCTGCTAAAGATACTGATTTCTTCAAAACCTGAATCTCTTCAAAACCTGTCTTCTTTTAAAGACATGTCCCCCAAGCTACCAATATATTTTTTAATTACTCTCTGGTACATTCACCAATAATAGACTCTGTCTCAATAATTCCACAGTACATAAAATACACATTTATGTATTAGTACCATTATCAATACTTATGTACCTCGAACCCGCTCAAAATATGTAAGCACATTTGCATCATGCATAGAACTCAGGTTTGACCATAAATCCTACATGCAAAGCATAGAAAAGTTAAACATATTTTTCCTAAAATAAAATACTTCCCATTATTCTTAAAATAATTTTCCTTAATGACATTCTGTCAGATACTTCATGAAACTGAGAAATGCCAACAAAGAAATCAGCATTTCTCCCTAGGTATATTGTCAAAGCTAGCATTGATATAAATGTCATGGTATGTTATGGTTATCAGTCAATATTTCATGATCTAAGGATATAAACCTTAAAAGGAAATTATGACATTATAAGAGCAGTGGTGAATAAAGTTTTGGCAGGATACATTTCAGTAAAGACAAAATATTTATGGTAGACATATTATGTTGCCTGCTGCTTTGATCAAAGGATTAATCATTAAGATAATTAAGTCTGATATGTTTAAGGAACTGAAGAGATTTTTTATCATTCTGCAAAATGGGAAACAAAAATACAGACAATTCAAAAAGGGGTTATGGTCTGGACAAATTAGCATTTACAAATGAAAGCTCTCTAAATAAATTTTAAAAAGAATGAATTCACAGAAAAGACAGGGATGAGTAATTTTGCATATTATTTCAACACAAGAAATAATCACACTAAGTAACTGGCAAACCAGCCTCAAAAATTAGCATTAGCATTGTCTATAGCAGAAAACTCAAAAGAGTAGTTGCTAAAGTATGCTCATCTTTAAAAGTTTTATTCAACATACTTGCTTTTACTTGTTTTTCACTTGAAGCTGTTAATGACAAGAAATAATACAATCTACATTAATTACAAGTCTACTTATCTTTCTAAAATAATTTTAAGGTTATTTTAGCTGTTTAAAAGACTTTATGGTTAATCTTGGAAAATAAAGAAAAAATAGATCAGAGAAAGAGAAAATACAACATTGTGTCATTTTCCTTAATATCCTCTAAATATGTTCCATGAACCACAGATTTCTTTTTGTTTGATATCAATACAAAATGAGCACAAAATCCTCATTCATGACTCATTTACTATGTTTTCCATTTTAAAATATCTAAGGATCTGATTGTATTTATATACAGAAAATGTATTTTCTTCAAAGTCTATGAAATGGTACTGAAAGAATGAACTTACTTGATAAATTATCCAATGATTTTAATTTTAAAAATAAACCTAATTACTGCTAAGTTGCTGCACTGTAATCACACCCTAAAAAGAACAGATAATGATTTCAAGTAATTTAAATTACTGTATTTGTCAGGTTTACTAATAGACAGTAATATTTAGCTATTAAAACTCTTAAAACTGGTTACACCAATAGTCATTCTGTATGTTTCTCCATGTTTCTATGATATATGCTCTATTTTAGCTCCCTGCATATGTACATAAGTGAGAATACGTGTTTGTCACACTTGTGGGAATGAACTCGTGAACAAACACACCGTTGTCTGCAAAGTAGAAAGATATCCCTTCCCAAAGGCTAAATAGCATGACTGTTAATGTGAAATGGTGAAATGTGTCATTATTCCATCTTCTAAATTATTTGAAAGTCATTCAATTTTCAAATTTTACAAAACTTGATTATTTTATTTGCTGTTTCTCTTTTCACCTAATCAATCATTATCCAGTGCCCACTGTGTGCTGGCAGTATAATAGGCACTCTGGATATAAAGAAGTAAAAAATAGTCTCTACTTTCTAATTTCTGAGTATATAAATCAGAAAAAGGAAAAGATAATATGATTATAATAATATATTAAGTACTATTATAAAGGTGAGAAAACTAGTTGGAGAGACATATAAACAGACTTGGGTTGTCTCAGGAAGTTTTATAAACTTCAAAAAAGAAAATGAAACGTTGCTTCAAACTTGTGGTTTACTATGGTTTATGACAGAGTGGGACCACAGTTTATCTATATTTGCATGTTTATTGATAACATTGAGAATGACTAACAGACATTATGTAAGACTGTCTGCCTGTACACATACACATAACACACACAAAGAAATCTCAGTGAAGCTCTCTGAGTAGGAGTTACCCACGCAAAATCAACAGGTGATGTGTTAAAATGAGGTCAATAGAAATTTCTGAAATTTTCATTTGAAATGATTAATTGGTCAGGTTTAATACTAGGAAACTTTAAGAAAGCTATTTGGTATTCATACCAACTGCATTTGTACTTTCAGTTTTTGTTTGGTTGTTTGACTCTCAATTTAATTTTTTTTTCTCATTAGAATACATAAATATATTCAGGGCAAAATCTACCTCTACTCTTAACTGCAACTCCCTAGAGCAAAAAAGAAATATTAAGTAACATTATGGATAGGGAGAGAATATTCACTGGAATTGAATAGTCCATATTTTAAAAGCAAAGCAATAAAAATGCATTTTAAAGAAAACGCTTTGTTCTCGTTTTGTTTTGTTTATACACTACACTGTGAAACAGTGCTCCCAAATTCTACAAGGTTGAATTCCTTGGGGATCTTGTGAACTGGCAGATTCTGATTCGGTAGGTGTGGGATGCTGCTGGAGATCTTACATTTCTAACAACCTGTTAGCTGATCCTGATGCTGCTAGTTCACAGAACACACATTGAGTAGCAAGGGTATAACATATTTGGTTGTCATTTTCTCAAACTGCATTAATGGTAAGGCCATGCCATGAACTGGAAAAAAGACTGAGGTGAAAGAAATATCTGCCCTTCACTGTCATTGTCTTACTACCTGTCCAAGGCATTGGACATCTGGTAGAAAGAGTCTTACCAGTCTTACCTACCTGAATGTTCCTTCTTTGGTGATTTTGCTGTTATCAAACAAGAAAAGAAAAAAAAATCAGCATTCAATGCCATTCAATTGCAATTCAGTTTTCAATTACAAATTAAATAATGTTATGAAATTAAGAGGATAGACGAATTTAAAAAGAGTTACCTGGTTCCACGTGTTTTTCTTTCTTTTCCTGTTCTGAAATATATTATTATTGTTATCATTATTATTATTCCAGTTTTATGAGTCTCAATTGTTTTCACATAAAGAGACATGCATGTGCTGATCCCAAATTGCAGCAACTAGTAACAACTGCCATGAAAAGCATAAGACTGTATATTTAGAATAATTCTTTTCTTCCATTTCCCTCAGGAGTGAGTTCTCTCATAGAGCAGCACCAAAACAATCAAAATATTAGAGGGAAGATCAAATTAGAACTAAATGAAATTGACAACAGGGAAACTATATGGAAGATTAATAAAACAAAAAGTTG
Organism: Avahi laniger; assembly: GCA_963575035.1. NCBI lineage: Eukaryota > Metazoa > Chordata > Mammalia > Primates > Indriidae > Avahi > Avahi laniger. The sequence goes on along the minus strand of CAUYSK010067526.1, from coordinate 13,230 downwards.
ATTCTTTGAAAAAGTAAACAAAATTGACACGCCCCTGGCTAAACTCACACTGAGCTATTTTAATGCAAATTTATGTATGAGGAATATAAAACAAAGGAGTATGCATTTGAAAATTTTCTTTATTTTTACTTTGTAAATAAAACATCATTTCAGGGATAATGTGCATTACTTAGAAAGACAACACAAGAAACGTAAGGAATATTAAGGAAACATTACTTGTACCAAGCAAATAATGAGGCCTCAGATTTGTGGAGGGTCAATCTGGCTTTCCTATTGAAAACTTGGGCTCTTTAAAGAGGAGGATGTCAATTATATTTTATAATTACAAAAACAATTGAGACATTCTTTGGTCACAGGCACATGAAAGTGTTCTAATAATGTATAATTTCACTCATTCCACAAGTGTTTAAGGATTGTCTGCAATGTGCTAGGCAGTGACCTGGATGCTGGGATGCAGTGAATGAGCCTCAGCCCCACCTGCCTTCTGGGCTAACATTTAAGTGAGAGGATCCTAAAAGCAAACATGTATGGGGGCTTCCACTGCACTGAGAACTTTACAGCACCTTCTTATTGTCCTTTTTTGGGGCCTGTGGCCCATAGATGTCAATCACTTGCTTGTGATCACAGAGTTAGTTTCAAATCCAGCACTCCACCTCCAAGGCTGATAGGCCTTTGTCCAGGTAAGCAGTGTTTGTGGAGCTGCTGTGATGCGTGAGCGCTGTGTGAGACGGCAGAGATATTCCAGTGAAGGAGACAGACAAGTGCTCCAGCCGTAGCCACTCTCCGGCACTGCCCCTGACGTGGTGTTATCAGTTGATGCAACTTTCAGGTGCTTTGCGTTATGCATGGAGGCGGGTGTCTAATCCAGAGTAAAGTGCAGTTTTTGAAATCAAATTGCGATTCGGATATTGATATTGTATAGTGACTTCACTTTCAATTTTTCTTTTACCTTAGGGACAAAATCCTTGTGACTATATAGGATATACCAGAAGAAGAATCTAATGACTTCAAAGAATTCAATCTTTTCGCAAAAGCAAACTGGCAAGTTCATGATAATTTCATCTCTCTGATTGCACAGAAAGTAGAAGTTGACAAATTAGGACTCCGGTGAATTATGAAGCACTTGGCTTCATGAGTATGGACAGAATAATGGCCCTTAAAGGGGTCTACATCCCACCGCCTGGCTCCTGTGGACATGCAACGCTTACATGACATGCAAGGAAGGAGGCTACGGCTACACCGGGGATTAAAGCTGCTTTTTATCGGACTTTGAGATGGGCGATTATTCTGGGTTTTCAGGTGGGCCCTGTATAATCACAAGAGCCCTTATAAGTGAAGGTGGGAGACAGGAGAGTCAGAATTGGACAAGGAGACAGGACCCAGACATAGAGTTGGAGCGACAAGGTTGCTGACTAGAGATGGATAGGTGGTCGTGCGCGGGAAGGTGGTGCTTCTAGACGCTGGGAAAGGCACCGAGCGGATCCTCTGGGGCCTCCACACAGGAACGCAGCGCCGTGGACCCTTGGCTTTAGTGCCATGAAACTCAGTTTAGGCTTCTGACCTCCAGAACTGTAAGATAACAAACTTATATTTTTTTTAAGCCACTAACTTTGCAGTGCATTTTTACAGCAGAAATAGGGCAATAATACAGCGAGGTGAACCCAACACCACATCTACAGCATATTCCGTAATTGCTGCGCAGTGCTGATGCTCCTGCCCCCTCCTGCCTGCTTTGCTTCTGTGTTTACTTATTTTTGGTCATATCTTTTCTCTTTAAGAGTTTAAGGTAGACTCACTTTTGTCCTAACCCATCACGCTCCCCTTGTGACTCTAAACACCTTGCTTGGATTTAGACTGTCAAGGACTCTGCAAGTCAGCTCTCCCAAGCACTGCTAGAACAACCAGTCTAAACCATTTGGGGTCATTTTCTGTGCAGCTAACAGGTGGTTCCAACTGTATGACTCTCTGATGCCCTCAGTGGATTGTGCCTCTCAAAATGCAGTCTCTAGAGACGAACGTGTTCCCATGTGTGTACACACCAGCAGGTGCGACAGGCACCTGGAAACAGTGATCCCACCGGTAGGTGTTGCACAGCTTGAAGTGATTGTCAAAAATTGTCTTCCACTTTGGCTAATGCAATGAACCAGTTTTAATTCTTTAGCTAAGTAGTTAGGGATGATAGTACAGTCTTCAATTTTACTTTGGCCAACTTGTGGGTAATGTAAACTGTCCCTGTCAGTTCATGCTGTACCCGGATTATGGATTAACACCCTAATCTCCTCCTCATTGTAATACTTGTGGTATTCTAATATCTGATGAGAACTTCCACACAGCCACTGCTCTGCCAGGTAAGGCGAAAGATGATTCAAGGACCCAAAAAGGGTAACACCATGCTGATTGGCATGTAAGATGAAAACCAGTCCATTTCAAATGGACTGCCATCTTCAGGGGGAAGTCAATGACTTTGGAGATATGGACAATTCCTGGTAGTCCCTTCTGCAGTGTTGGGTGAGAGACCCCTAAAAAGAGATACTGAGAATAGGAAAAATGCTCCAGCTCCCCAAGGAAGAGCAGTAAGCTGGCAGCAAGGTGGACATGGTGCTGCCATCCCAGGTGCTCAGTTCCAGCAACGTCCACCACATTCTGTGCAAGCCCCTGTGACCAATCAGTGATGCATTTGCACGAGTACACATGCTTCTGAAGGTCAGCCCGCTGGAAAGGGGCACGCTCCCACAAGCTTGCCTCTGAGCACAGCAGAATCACTCAAGTCCCCATATCCTGCGGCCTGTGCCAGTCTGCCAATCTCTGAACCCTACGCTGTGTAAGGTGTCGGTCTGCTGTGTTGGGGAATCTGAGTCTCACTGGCATAGCTCCTCCCTGCTTAAGTAATAAATTCAGCGCCTGTTCCACTGTTGAGGGGGGTCTGTTCCTCTGTTGAGGGGAGTCTGTTCCTTGACAGCCAGACACCAGGGAAGGTCTTCTGACTCTTGAATTCTCACTCAAACAGGAACTGGTATGGATCTGTGGGAAAGGAGATAAGAAGAAAAGCATCCGAAAATCAGAAAAATAAGATCTAATTATAACAAAACTTCAGTTGCTTAAGTAAGCCCAATGTTAGTTAAGTCCTTGCGTGAAATTAAAACATTATTTTTGTGACGTGTTAGAGGAAACAAAATTATTAACTGTATATTTATAGGGATGTTTATGATGAAGTTCGGAATGCATGTGCGTGTATATTTGTATACATGCAATTTCCTATTTCTCACACTACACTTAAGACTCTAATGGTCAGAACATTATGCCAAAGTTCAGTTTGGCTTTACATAAATTTTGGTTGTTTATTCATTCATTAGAAAAATAAGGATGTGACGTATGCCTCTGTTTTCAACTAATAGGCACAGGCTTCATTAGTTTGGGAGACTGCGGAGCTTCTGGGCTAAAGGGACGTCAATGTGAGGTTGGTCTCCGTGTCTCCGGAGCATCAGCTACAGACCCGGTTAATACATGGTCGAATGCTTTTAGACAATTTCCTGGGTGTATGTTTTGCTGTGTATGTAACGCAAACATCAGAAAATACACAACTGCAGCTCTTCCATTGTGCTGTGCTGTCTACAGAGTTCCAATAGGCGGTCCTCTGTTTGCACCTGGAGACCACAGTGACGTAACAGCGCACAAGCACCAGAGCACAGGAGAAACTATTAACAATAAAAGGTGAAATACTATGTTACAAATATGAGCAATGTTTTAAAGTTTGCAGTTGTTCATGATTTAAATATGTAAAGAATGATTTTAAGCAGGAAGGTTTATTTTTAATTCTCTTAAAACAGTATAACCAGTTGAATGATATATTTAACAGTCTTAACAATTAAGTTTTTTTTAAGTGAAAAGGAAAAACAAAGATTGACGGAAATCCAATGATAGCCCAAATCGACCTTATTCTCCCAATGATTCGATTTTTCTGCATTCTTCACTTCTATTTGATCTTTGGCATCAACCGTAAATTCTTCTGTGCAGCAAAAATGACTTTGTGAGTCCCAGATTACGTAGTATGGCCATGAGTGTGGAAAAGAAAACAAAACAAAACAAGAAAAGCAATAAACATCACACCGCTCAAGGAAGCAGAAATTCCCTCTGAAAGTGACCACCGCCTCGCAAAGTAGTGAGTGTAATATTTTATGTCTTGTGAAAAGCGTCATTAGCTTCAAATTAAGTTTATCCCGGGGAGGGCAGAATTCCTGAAAGCAGGGCGGATCCCAGAGCGAGGCCTGCATGGGCAAGAGCAGTGGGGTTTGGGGAAACAACGAGGCTTTTAAGTGGCCTCCGCTGAGCGCCAACTGTATGCAGACAGTCCATCGCGGACCTTTGCTCTGTCACTTGGGCCTGGGGACACGCATGTCAGTGGAAGCTGGGGAGCAGGAGGCTGCTGGTGACATCAGGGCTCGAGGCTGCGCCCACCTCTGACCGCTGGAGAGGAAGCCCCAGCTCCAGGGGATGGGTGGGGGGTGCTCCACGACACTCACAGCAGGTGGCAGAAGGAAGGCAGAAGGGACAGGTGAGGTGTCCGGCTGAGGAATGCCACCATCCATGGGGACCTTGGGGGATGGCCTTTAGAGCTGGCTGTGACCTTGGTGGTCTTCTGGACCTCTTCCTGCCCCCACATGAGGGCGCAGATTCCTTCAGGGGATGCAGAATGTCCATTCACTGGCTGGCAGGTGAATGAGTGTGTGAGCTGATTCTTCCCAGGAGCGAGACAGGCTCCTGAGTGGTGTCACTGGGGTGGCCAGTCCCGGGTCCCTCAGGAATTGGTGCAGCTCAGCTCCTGGCAGCCCCGCTCCACCCTTGCTGTGCTCACCACCTGCCCTGAGCCAGTCTCATACCCAAACAAAGCACTCGTTCGGAAGGTGCTGCAGGGCCACCTGCTGCCTGGGCCCCTCCGATTGGCACCCACTGCCCGAGGCCCCCAGATCCACCCTGACCAGACTCCTGTCCAGGTGAAACCCCCTCCAAAACAGCATGCTCACCTGGCAAATCTTTCTATTAAAGCACAATCAGATATAGCTCATAAATCAGATAATATACATGAAAAACATATATGCTAAATTTTGTAGCCTAGGAAAATGCCAACTTTTATAAACACACATACCCAAAGTCCAGGTGTGGAAAGATGCTCACAGTGCCTGGCTAATCTCCCCTGCTCGATAAATGTCCCTGGGCTTGATCCATTTACCATAGCTCGGGGGACAGGAACTTTGCTTACTAATAGGAATAAAAGAGCTTTTTTTTACAGTATTTAAAATACTTGCGGTAGATAAACGGTATGAATGGCCCTAAGTGGGTTGTCACCAATCATATTCTCTATTCAAAGACTGAAGTTTCGCCAGCTCCTAACACTGCTCCTATTTAGAATCTAGACTCCGGTGTCTGAGATCTGGGTTCGCAGACAGGAAATGCAGATGCAAACATATTTATATAGCTCTGAAGCTGACTGCGTATCCATTTATGCAGACCTTCTGGAAAGAAGAAATCATAAAAAGCCAAACATTTTAAAAAGTCGATATGGGGACCAGGAAATGCGGAATGAAGAATGGGGTGCAAGAGGGAGTGGTGTCTGGCCCATGGGTGGCCCTGAGCCAAGCACAGGGCAGCGGGGGACAGGTGCGGAGGCCTCCCTTGCGTCCAGTCACTAACAAGGGCAGATGAGGCCAGGCATGGGGGCAGCACCTGTAGTCCCAGCACTTTGGGAGCTGAGGAAGGAGGATCGCTTGAGCCCAGGAGGTCAAGGTGGCAGCGAGCCACGGTGACGCCACTGCATTCCAGCCTGGGAGACAGAGCGAGACCCTGTCTCAAAAATATAAGAACAATAAAATGAAATAAAAGCAGATGAGACATCTATTTATTTCAAAAGCTTTATGGCATTCTAAAGTAGCCTGCATTCATGGTAAATTTGCATCTGCCTCTTAGATGGCCTAACAGGGGAGAGGTGGGAGGTGGGATTATGCAAGAGCAGAGGAAAGTGGGAAGCCTGTGGCCTGCACCCCGCCAGGGCCCGGCCCTGTCCAGCCCCATATCTGCAAGAGGCTGAGTGATTTCTGTCCTTCTTGGAGACCTGGTCCCGAGAAGTGCTGACATCTCACTAGGAAGGTGCAAACGTGGCTGGAGCATCCCGAAGAGGTCCTCTGACCCTGCGATTAATTACTTTTCTGCACTTAAATACTCCAAAATTAGAGCCGTATTTCTGCCTCTGCATTGATCTTTACAGGCATGTTCAAAATTATGTTGCCTGTTAACTTGTTTGTACAAATAGGCAAAGAAAATCCCCAAATCACTCCACGTGGCTGAGGATTTATGAAACATGTAGCCCAGATAAATATTTCCTATTAAGAAAAAATCAGGCAACTTATAAATTGCCATTACAGCACAATAAGGCAGTTTAACTCAATTTAGCAACTAAGTCAATGTTTAGCCAGGCCATCACTCGAGTGCCTTATTAAAATCCCAGTGGCACTGGCGTGTCTGAGGTGGGAAAAAAGCTTAAACTGCATATCAACTACGGAAGGGAGCTGAAAGGATGTGCAGCCCAATTAAACCTGCAGCCCGGCTCCCGTCATGAACACTTGCTACGTTATTCCCCCCGGACGCACTGTGAGGAGGCTCCGGAGCGGACCCAGCAAGAACCTTTTCATGCGGCGCCGTCGCTGTGCCTGGGGTCTGGCCGAGGCCTCCTGGGTGAGAGGCGACTCGGGCCCTCTCTATTAATCATCATCTCGCGCCCAACACCTGGGACTGACTCCAAGTCCCCCGGTTGCTATATTGACAGTATTCCCTGTTGATTTCCTCATTTTCTCAGCCAAGGCTAGACTGACCTCTTTAAAATTCTTTATAAACGTCAGTAATTGCTGCATCCAACTTCAATTCATTACTTTCCCAGGCCTCATGTATTTTGATGATATGAAAGTTGACCGCATTTACATGCAAATTGAAGTTTTATATTAATAAGGGCCAGTGAAAGGAGATCGAATGGTAATGCTCCATGATGACTTTTAAATACATTTGCCCATGTCTCGACTGGCATTAGCATGGTCAGACCATGAGGAAATCATGTTGGTCTGATTGCAATTTTGTTTTCCAATTGAAAGTACAATTTCATCAGGTTTCCCTGTCATTTCTAATAATGACTTAAGTTTGCTTGCTAAATTGGAGAATTTCTCTGGCCTTTGGACGGGCTGGCAAACAGGTGAGGTGACAGCTGCTTCTGCATGAAGTGCTTCATTACGGGCGCGGGCGACCGCCCATCCCAGGAGTCTCCTTTGATGACAGGAGCAAAATTACCGAAGGATTTGCGCCACAGAGATTGATTATCTTAAGCACATTAACTTTTATCGTAAAACTTTGAAAGCCCAACATTTGGTTTCCTAACACATCTTTTAACACAATGATCAATGGATGCCTAATCTCCCCCACTGCAGGTTTGGAGATTTGCAGCACAGTTCTTATATCTGTATTCTGTAGCATCAAGAGGAACTGACATTTTTTCTTTCTTCCAAGTGAATGATCTGTAAACATCAAGCACGGTGTTACAGGTCGAAGTCGTGAATGAGACGGCAAGATCCAGGACCCCATCAGAGAGAGATCTTCAGCAGAGGCTAACCCCCCATGAAGTCGAAGGTGGATTTTTCACCTACAGTCCACTCGGATTTCTCAGGACGCTGAAAAGAAGTGACTGATGAAAGCCTCATGTATCAGAGCAGTAGGAGAAGATAAATCAGGAGGACATTTAGTAGAAAGAAGGGAGCTGTCTAAAGAAAGACCAGTCATCGAACTTCTTCAAGGCTGGGTTTACACAGCCAAGAACTGCAAGAGTGAGCATTCTGTTCCTCTCCAAGGCTCCTCTCTGCTTTGCTGGATTATGAGGTTTTCGTGGCATCAACATTTGCTCCTTGTGGTGTGACGATTTTGGCACCGGATGACACTCTGGGTGGCGAAAATTGACATTTGCCTAATGTGACACCACCCCTGGCCATCACGGGCCATTCCACAGCCTTAGCTCACGTCCCTTGATTCAGATAATGCAATAACCTAACAGCAAGGTCTTCAGGCGTTCAACTCTTGTCTGAATGGTTTCTGTCTCTGAGTAGGTGAGATACTAACAGCAGTGTGTGAGGAAGGCCACTGGGCGGACAACAGGATCCCGTTGTCTCTGATCAGTACAGACATTCACCCAGAGAATTGTCAAAATGAACACCCTCCATTGTCGATCACTCCCTTTGCAGTCTAAAGGGAAGCATCGTGCGTTTTACACAGAAGTCTGGGGTTCATAGAGACCAGTTTCCAGTTTCAGGGTGAGGTTAAACCCAATATGTATAATGTTGTTTGTTTATGTATTTTTTAATTTTAGTAATTACAATAAAAAAGGTCCAAAGAAAATGACAGAAAAAGGTATACCCCACGAGGACCCTTGATCTGGGAAGACACGGAACCTCAGGGAGGGAAGCGGTCAGCCATGGAGGTTCTCTGAGGATTGGTTCCGACTGAGGTTTGATGATCGAACACAGTGGGTATTTGTATGAGAAAAATGTATTTCGCTCCCACCAGGTCCAATAAGCCCCCAACAGAGAATTGTTCTCCATAGTAAGTCAGGTAATAGAAAAGTCACTTGAAGAACTTGAAGAACAGTTGCTTTATTTATTTAAATTTGTGCTGGAAATTGGAGAACAGGCCTGGCAGCACATAAAGAGAATTTCGGCTTCTGTTTGGTTTCTTTCAGGGACTTTAATTCTCTTTTTTGTCACGGTCAGGTGCTCAGAAAATGACTTTTTTAAGAAGTAAACAATTGAAACTAGTACAGCAATTACCATTTCAATCTATCTTTCCACTTCTTTCCCCCACAAGGCAGGACAACCCTCCTTTTAAAAAAAAAAGTCTTCTTAAAGAAGCCCAATATATACGAAAACAGAAACGCAGCTCTGCTGGAAGCAGGAGTCGAGCCGGGGGTGGGTCAGACCCCCGTCCCTTGCCCAGCAGCAAATAGCCCCCGGTGGAGAGAGAGGAGCTCCAACCCAGGGCGAAGACCCTCACTTGACCCTGAGGGGAGCGGGACATGGGGGCAGGCGGAGAGCCGTTCCCCTTGGCGTGCTGGGGACGGGGTGAGAAGGGTCTTCTTGCCATCAAAATTCATGTGCTTCCTTCATCATGTGGCAGGATTCAAAAGAGACTCCAAATGGAAGCATCCACGCGGTTTAGAAATATTCGACCATGTTTTTCTGTGTCTATTTTCTTACCGTTAATCCCCTACCCATTTGCACACAAAAATCTTAGACGTATGCCACGAGCAAGAACAAGATGGGGAACAGCAAATGTCTAAGAAGAGGAGGTCAATGTAATCCCAAGGAACTCACGTTTTCCTTGACTGCTGGGAGGAGGTAGGAGACAGAAGGACCCTGGGCAGTCATCCTGCTACGTCAGATGTATCATTTAGCAATAAAATTAATTACTCTTTGTGTGTCACTTTTAAACCTGTGTTTCTGTGTCCGTCATCTCATCTCACTTTCACTGCACCCCAGTGGAATCTGTAGAATGGCTAAAATTAGCCTCGTTTGTTTTTTTTGTTTTTTTTGGGGGGGGTTGGTTTGAGGCGATTAAAGACAGCAGCAGGCAGCCACAGCCCTGGAAAGCCAGGGCTTCGGTTTCCTGTCCGTTTTATTCCTCCGCAGAGCTAACAGCTGTGAGGCAGGAGCTGCTTTATTTTTGGCGCTGCCATGAAGATAATTGTGCCTCTCCCCGCTTGCCTTCCCATTTTATAGACCATAGGAAAAAGCTGAACTTTGGTTTTGGGTTTTAATTTATCCCAACTGCTCATGCTGGTCAACTCTCTGAACCTCTCCCTGAGTAGAAGCAGCTGCTGGTTGGAATATTTTGTGCGAGTCAGATAATTCAGCATATTCAAAATAAGTCAATTCTATGAAAAAATCAAATAAAATATTCTAAGCAGTTGTTGGAAAACAACTGGAAAAATTGCTCCCTGTAAGATTGCACAGGGCAGTGACTTATCCCCACCTACCCACCTACCCCCTACATGCCTGTCTCTACACACCGGTCCTCCCTCTCCTCTGGACACGTGCCCAGAGGGCAATTGCTGTGCTGCATGGTATTGTAATTCTCTGCCTAACTTTTTGAGAAACCACCACACTATTTTCCACAGTGGCTGCACCATTTGGCAATCCTTCCACCAGTGCATGAGGGATCCAGTTTCTTGACTTCCTCAGCAACATGTATTTTTAATACTAGTCACCTAATGGCTGTGAACTGGTATTTCGCTGTGGCTTCGATTTGCATTTTCCTAATGTTTAGTGACATTGAACGCTTACTTGTGTCCTTATTGGCCAAGACATTTGCATGTCTTCTTCAGAGAAATGTTTATTCAATTCCTCTGCTCATTTTTAAATTTTTTTGTTGTCATTGAGTTGTAGGTATTCTTTATGTATTCTGAATATTAATCCCTTATCAATATATGATTTAAAAATAATTTTTCACATTCCGTGAGTTGCCTTTTTGCTCCTTTGGTTGTGTTTTTTGATGCACAAAAATCTTTTGATTTTAATGACTGGGGTCCAAAAGTCCAGTGTATCTGTTTTTACTTTCGTTGCCTGTGCTTTTGGTTTCAGATGCAAGAGATCGTTGCCAAATCTAATGTCGTGAATCTTTGCCCTCTGATTTTTCCTAAGAGTTTTATAGTTGTGTTCTTATGTTTAGGTTTTTGATCTACTAGGAGTTAAATTTTATGTGCGGTATAAGGTAAGGGTCTAATTTCATTTTCGTTTGTTTGTTTGTTTGTGGATATCTAGTTAGCCCAACACCATTTGTTGGAAAGACCGTCCTTTCCCATTGAGTGGTCTTGGCACCCTTATCAAAAACCATCAGATCACACATGTGCAGGTTTGTTTCTGGGACCTGTATTCTATGCCCTTGGCCTGTATGTCTGTCTTAATGCCACAGTGCGCCGCATTGCTTAGATTAGTGTAGCTTGGTAGTAAGTTTTGAATTCAAGAAATGTGAGATCTCCAAATTTGTTTTATCCCAAGATTGTTTTCTCTGTTCAGGGTCTCTGGAGACTCCATATGAATTGTAGGATGATTTTTTTTTTAAATTTCTGCAAAATGCACTGTTGGAATTTTGAAAAGACTGAATTAAACTAGATCTCTTTCATGATGTACTGACATCTTAATATTAAGTTTTCCAACCCATGAATACAGAATATCTTTTCATTTACTTGTGTTTTTAATTTCTTACAACAATGTCTTATAGTTTTCAGAATACAAGTCTTGTGCCTCCTTGGTTAGGTTTATTACTAAGTATTTTATGCGTTTTGATGCAATTGTAAATGGAATCACTTTCTTAATTTCCTATGCAGATAGCTAATTGTTAGCATATAGAGACACGACCGATTTTTGTGCAATGATTTTGTACCTGCAACTTCGTCGAATTCATTCGTTAGTTCTGACAGTTTCTCCCACATGTGTGTTGAATCTTTCAGATTTTCCACATGTAAAATCACGTCATCATCAAGTAAGTCTAATCTTAGAGTTATGAACAACCATACCTATTTATTGAAAGTGATCTTCAGCTTGTTTTGGAATAAGCAAGGAGCCTAACACCTCCTCATGGGTCACCTGGTCTTGGGGAAGAGGGGAAATTCACCGTCTGGGAGACGCATCATGTTTATAGTAACTGGTATCATTTTCAAACATGTTCTGTGGTGTAATCAACGTGTTCGTTTCACTCATGGTTTGTAGGTGTGTGCTCATCTTTCTAACTGGAGGACGACCCCTGTGTCTGCCGTGTGAGTGGCGTTAGGCCGTTAAACATGCTGAGAAGCCTCCTTGGCTTCGTTTTCTGCAGACACAGGATGTGGAGAGACCTGCAGCCCCTGCAGCCTGCAGCTCCCTCTGCATCCCAACTGGAATCGTTGCGTCGACTCTGCCCTGCTCTCCCTGTCCCCGTGGGAGTGAAGAGGAATTCAGCCAGAGGACAGCGGCTTCCGCGTCCAGCTCCCCCCGGAGGGGCTGGTACATCAAAGGTCTACAGTGGGCTGCCCTTCCCGTAATAGTTCAGTTCACGCACTGCCTCACTCCTCGGCGTCACGTCTCACTCACGCCGCGGGCTTCGTGGGAGGCAGGGATCGTTACGGAGCGAGCACTGAGCAAAGACAGGTTACAGCCCGGCCACGAGCAGCCAGGTGAGGGATCTGAGGGAGCCGCACCCCAAGGAGCAGCCAGGGCAAGGAGGGTCTCCACGGTCGGGGAGCCTAGGGCGCCAGACGGTCAGGCCGGAGCGGAAGGACGTCACTGCCAGCACCCCGGTGACACTGTGCTGCTCTCAGATGTCGTCCTGGGGCTGCTGCAGTCAGGGCAGCTCCCTGTGCTCTCAGGGCTGGGATTATCCTCTTGTGTATAGATTTTCCCATTTCCCTTCTTATTTCTAGTCTTTTATGCACAAACAGGATGGGCCTCGCCACATGTTATGCAGACTGCTCTTTTACAAGGCTTTGTCTTTAAGTGGCATTCATTGGTTTAGACAGACCTTCCAATAAAGAAATAGAAATCATCTTTTGTTTGCTTTATTTGCTCTCCAACCTTTGCAATCCACAGCCTAATAATTTCATTTTAAAAGGAACAACTGTCATGAAGGTTTGCTCTATTTGTTAATGCTACTAGACAGGAGAAAGAAACTTACTAAATTGTCCCGTCCCGCGGGACATACAGCGTGGGGGGAAGGGGAGGACTACCTGCCGGTGAAGAGAAGAAAAGAGAGAGAGAGGGGGAAAGACGGGACAAGACACACACAAAATGGAGGCAAGACAAAGCTCTGATCAAGCCTCAGCGTTTATTGTCGGGTGCTTGCTTATATGTCCTGGGAAGGGGGAAGGGTAAGTTTAGGGGCCGTGGCATTCGCTGATTGGTGGTAGACGGGTGATGTGAGGAAGCAGGGGCCGCTGGTCTTGGCACGCGTGGGAAAGGAAGCGCGAGACTTTCAAATCGAGCGCGGGAATTTCCAGGGGAGGAGGAAGAAGGAGGAAGTGAAGGCTGGCAGAAATGGCTGCCGTAAGCTGCCGCTTCACGGCCATGTTGGCTCCCAACATATCCTCCCTTTTTGTTTTGTTTTTGGAGGAGTGAGCATTAACCGGGTGAGGGAGTAGAGGCCTGACTCCTCCCGTGGGTTGTTTATTCCCACTAA
>CAUYSK010067522.1:0-22840 GCA_963575035.1 Avahi laniger | reverse complement strand
CTATCCAGGATAATACAAGAGGTGCTAGATCACCATTGTCATGGTCATGTGGATGGATGGTGCCGATTGAAACCAGTCTACCTATCATAAAGATATGACATCTAATTTTAACTATTCAATCTATAAAGAATAATTCCCAGAACTCACCTAGGGTACCCCCAATCTTACTGATTTGCACATCTTTTCTTCTTGATTAGCAAAACATCAACATTTTTTTCAGAAGAGTTCTCTCCCCAGGTATTCCTTCAAAGAGGCCATGTGGAAATGGTGCCTGAAGTTCTTCAGTCTTTCTGCTTTGTTAACCAATGTTCTTCTGAAACTCTTGGTTTCCTGCCAGCAGCCTCTTTGTGAGTCTTAACTCCTTTGCGTCCATTGCTCCCGTGCTCTCTCCAGTTAGCAGAGCAGTGCTGTTGGCCCCTTGTGTCCAGGAGGTTGCCCATAGTGAGAGCAGGGCCCCTAGTGACACAGTTCTTTCCTTTATGTCCTGTCCCTCCTTCTGCTAGCACACAGCAGCCTTACATAGCAGCTGGTATCGTTACCTCCCAATCAACAGGCCTTGATCTCTTACAGTGATTTTCTCTCAGGTTTCCATTACTTTCCATTTCCCCTCTAGGACAGCTCCCCACCCCCAGTCCTTTAGTTTACACTTGTGACCAAGTTCAAGTGCTCCTCCCCCACAGGGCTTTTGGGCCTTATGCAAATCGAGATTGTTGATCAGCATCTTCCTGGGATCTCCAAAGATGCCATGATTAGCTCCTCAAACATCCCTGATAGTTTTAAGGCTGATGTGCACGCAGAGAGCAGTACTACTGACCCCATTTCTGACCTGCCAGAATCCTGTGGCATTCACTGCTCTATCCTCTGCACTTAGAATGGTGCCGGTACTCAGTAAGCACTTGTGGCACAGATGAATGACACATATTACTTAACCTTTCATTGAGCACTACAGTACTACCATTGCAAAGAAATATTCCACAGAACAAAGCTATGTCCATATTTTGGTGAAGGGCATTTTTAAAAACTGGTTCTAAAGAATATTCTGCAGCAAATGATTCTTCAGATGTTGGTCAATGTTGGTTTTGCCCAACAGAGAGAAAAGGGTGAGAAGAAACCTGAAGAGCAGTCAGCCCTTTTTTTTTGTCCTCCACAAGTAGACATCACCTTTCACTCCTTTCAGTTCTCCAACTTTGCCACCACACCTGCCAGAAAAGCTGCTCAAATTGCCAAACCACTCAGCAAATGGGCAGCAAAGCAAAGAGTATTCGTACATTGGCCAATTCTCACTGTATGATTTGAGTATTTGTCCTGCTCTGGTTTGGTGGGCCTTCATCTGGAATGCCAGTATGCTCAACTTGGAGCATCACATTGCCAGTATGTGCAGCCAGTAGATAAAGGGCAATTGTAAATGCTGTTTTCAAATACTTGAAGGGCCTTCATTTAGAAAAGAGATTTCTTCTGTGTTGCCCCAGAAAACTAAAGTAGGGCTAACATTGAAGCTACAGGTCAGTCATACCTTCCCCGGGCCTGCTGGTTTGTGGCTACTTAAGTTCAGAATACACAGACTTGGCCCTTCCTTGTGTCAGAACGTGTCTTACATGTATTAGGGATTCTTTTTCCCCGTAATCAGTTGTTTGGAATTAACTTTGTTATCCTAAGCCTAAACCTGGTATTTGATACGCAGACATGCAAATGCCTCTCATTACCTAAACTTTTTCCTAACATCTGTTATGTCTGCCTAACCTGAACAGCTACATCTTTGCCTTGGTGTATTGACAAGAAGACATGAAGCTCTGAGCTCAAGCTCAATTTTGAGGTCTGATGATCTTCCCGTATTATCATGACAGCCTCCTTTCCTCGCGGCCTGGCCCTGTCCCCCTTACTTAGAGTGCTTTCATAGCCCAGGCTGCCTTGCACAGTCCCGGTGTGATTATTTCTAGTTAACCGCTTTCACTTGCAGTGTACCAGTTTGAACAATAGATTACATAATCCACTGTGTGCCTAACTGATCTTTCCTAGAAGCAAATGCCACCAGAGTTGCACCATCCTTAATGGTAAAGTCCGAGCAGGTCCTCAGCCAAACATGAGGAAGAATTCCTTAACAATTCAAGTTGCTTAAAAGAATGGACAAGGCCAGGTTGGCAGTTAGTAAACTGCCTGTTACTAAAGGTGTTCGTTCCTAACTAGTGTTTATTTAGTAGAGTTAAATGACCATTTTTCAGGGACGTTGTCAAAGAGCTTCTTGCCTGGCGTCAGGAGTTGGATGAGCGGACTTTTCAAGTACATTCCGACTGATTTTCCAGTTAGTTTATGAAAACTCAGAGGAGGAAGTGTGGAAGGACACAGTGCATAACAACTGTTGGCCTCCTAGATTCTGAGTGTTACTAGTTACTTTCTAATTTGTTATGAGCTTTCACAGGAGGAGTTATATGCCTTTTTTTTCAGTTTGTCTTTGTGAATTTTGTTTTCTGTATGATTATATGGTCAAATCATATTTATCTTCTGTTTTCCATGGTTGTTTTGATGTTTTCAAACATAAAGTTCATCTAATTTAAAAAATCTTTAGTTGAAGGAAAAATGCAAGAGCATAACAATAGTAAAACTGAGTAATGGTAGCTAAGCATGAGGTAATGATTTTTTTCTTAGCCAGGTATATTCCTATAGTTTTTGATAAATAAAGGAGGATCATCCTAATAAGTTTCAGATACTTACCTAAATAAACTATAATATAATAACTGACAGATGAGTCATAATAATAGAATAGAGGGAATTATGGAAATATTAGGGAGATTATAATACTAATTTATGTTATATACTTTTAAAAAACCTGATAATTGTGCAAATACATCCTGCCTTGCTTGTGGTTAGGAAAAATGTCATAAGCATTTTATTCTTTTCCAATTCAAACTCCCAATTAGTTCACTGTTTTCTTTAATCCTCTAATAACAGAGCAATTTTAAAGAAAATTGTCTCTATAATTGAAGCAGCTGATATCTCACAGGATTTCAGATCTCTGTTTCTTTTCTTTTTAGAGTGAGTATGTTTTTTTGATTAGGTGTAGGAATACTCTTTCCCCCGAGAAATATACTTTCTACCTGTTTAGGGGAAAGAAATTTAGTCCAGTAGCATTGCCTACTTGTTAAAAAACATGAGCTTTAGCACCATTATTCAGAATCAATTTTGTTGTTGATGATTACAGTATTGTTACAGATATCCCGCTACCTACAGATGTCAGGAGATACAAAAAGCCTGGGTAGTATGTGGATCTGTTTGCTGGGGTTACATACCTCCTTTTTCCTGTTTGTATTTCATCGTATCAGATAGTCCAGTAACTTTTTAGAAAAGTCTCTAAGTTGCTAGTTTTAACTAAAAATGTTAAGTATTTATTTTCTATCAAAGAAATAGATGTTTAGGGCTTTAAAGGACAAATAGAAAACGGCTTTTAATGAAATACAGCAGACCTTAGAAGCCCGCATCGTCTATCCCTGAGTGCTGCCCCTAGAGGCAACAGCGGTTTCTAACACATTTAGCTGTTGCTTCTGGCATTTGCCACTATATTTATTTCTAAGCTTATTCTATACTAATATTCCTGAGGTTTTCGATTTTAGATATTATATATGGGCTTCATTTTATAAAATACAAAGATTTAGCTTTTATGCTGCCATTCCCACCCACATTTCCTCTCTCCCATCCTCCTAATATAGTTTGGTTACATTAATATGACTTTGTAAATATTTGTCACAGATAAGTGATGAATGATTTTCTTTCTCGTACAGATGACCTGATTTTCCATTCCCTTGTTTTATACGTTTCTACCCTCTATAATTTCCCTAAACTATCTGACAAAGTTGTAAAACAACTCCCACGTATTCAATCAGTGTTGTTAAGTCCTTCGTTTTCGTTTTTTGTTTCTTATTTTTGTCCCCTGTGGCACTCCACCACGCCACACTCCTTCAGTTCTGTAGGTATGCTGGAATGACCCTTTCGTCTGCCTCCTGGGTTGGGAGGTTCCTGCTCGATCCCTCATTTTCCTTGTGGTTGCTTTGCTCCTCCATTTTGTTGGAGTACACCTTCTAGGAGTTTCCTAGCACATGGGAGCTAAATCTTTTATGATTTTGCATGTCTAAAAATATAATTATTCTACTTTCATATGCTCATAGTTTGGTTAAATTTTAGCTTGGAAATAATTTTCTTTCAGAATTGTAAAGATCCTGTTACCTTCTAGTTTCTACTGTTGCTCTTGAGAAATCTGATTTCATTCAGATGTCCAATTCTTCACATGTGATTTATTCTTTCTTTCTGGAAACTTTTAAAATCTTCTCTTTATTCCCAGTGATCTGGAATTTTTTGATAATGTTTCTTGATGTTTTGTTTTTGTTTGTTCACCCCCAACTCATCGCATAGGGCATTTGATAAACTATTGAAATCTCAACCTCTAATCTTTCGGTTCTGAGAAATTTTCATATATGACTTCTTTTATAATTACCTTCCCTTCCATTTTCCCTGTTGTCTCTTCTATAATAGATATCCTATGATTTGCATGTTGGATCTATTGATCTAATCCTCTAATTTTTAAAATAAAATTTCTCTTATTATCCATCTCTTTATTTTTTGTTATATATTTTGGAAGATTTCCAGAAAAAAAATGTGCTTCTATTTCCTATTTTTCTCCTTTTTTTAAATTTTTATTGTTGTCATTTATGATATTGACCTTGCTCAAATGTCTGGTGATGTTTGTCCATTCCTAAAATGGACATGTGATGAATGGTCCATTAAAAAGATTGGAAGTTCTAAATACAGGCTGGGCTCCTTGACAGTGTTATTTCATTGTAGGGTTCTTCAGTGAGCACCTCACCATTTCTATAGGCTTAACTGTTTCTCCTGAGAGGAATCTTCCAATCTTACGCTGAGAGAGAGCAGGGGTGGGGGTAGCTTACACTGTGAGAGCTGGACAAAGGGAGAGAGTCAGGAATCTTGTCTGTTCAGTATGATTTATTCCCTTTTCAGTCCTTTACCATACTCCTGTTCTTCTTTGTTTCTAGTATTCTCCAGTCCTGAGTCTCTCTGGCTCAGTTTCTCTGGAGATTAAACATCCTCCCTCCTGCCTGGGCAATGGTGGTCATCTGGTCACACGGGATGAGGCTTTGGTGACTGTACTCTATCACTCAGCCCTCCTTTCAGTGGTATCAGCTACCTTCAATTCCTGAATTGTTTCCTGGGTTCTGCAGTGCAAATCCACTTGCTTTTTTATTGGCATCCTCTCATCATGCAGTTAGGTTTCAAATTTCTATGGCCTGCTAAGGCAGTTACCACTTGACATCTGCTTTCCATCTTGAAAAATTTTCTTGTCATCTTTCTTGCACTCTCCTTGAGTTTTTATACCTTATTTTTATTCCATTATTACCATTTTACTGAGTGTACATAAAGCCATATATTCAACCTCCAAGTAAACCAGAATTCTTTCATATTTTCCTTTACAGTGAAAGATGACAGCCCAAAGTTACCGAAAGAGCCTCATAAATGTACTGGGTGAGTTTTTCTTTATACAATTTTGTCAGTTTATTTACCAAAAGGACTATTAATTTAAACTGCTTATCTTTTTCATTGTAATTGAATTTTTGTAACTTAGAAAAGGAAGTAGATATCTTCTTCTTTTGTAATACCTTTAAAAATATTATTTTCTGGAAGAATGTGGGAAATTATTGAATTCTTTCTGGATTATTGAATTAAAATTAAATGTAACTATATGAACTTGTCTATTCTTTTATTTTTATTTTTGAAATAGAAAAAAATGTATTATCAACAAAATGAGCAAAAACCATTATAGATCACAAAAATTCAAGCAATTTAGGAGACGATAAGGTTCTAAAGAAACATGGTGAGAGTTAGGACCGAGCCATTGTGCCTTTGGGAGACAAACTGACAATGTGGCATCGATTCAGCCTTGAACACGCGAACAAGGTGTAAGTCTATTAATAGAATCTCAGCTATGGTTCTGCAGCATTTAGTTTCTTGAGCATTTCCATCAGCTTTATTTTGATAGTCAACCAGATGTAGAAAACAGCCAATTAACTAGTGTTGAAATAGTGCTCACTTTAGATCATGTGTCCTTCACTGGCCCTCTAGAGAAGGTTGGATAAAATTAGGTAATTTAAGAGGCTTCCATTTGTGAAACAATGTTGAAAAATTGCAGGGAGATAAGCGTAATCTAGTTAAGAGTGCACTGGGTTGCAATTCTATAAAGCACATTGCTGTCCTTTAAACGTGTCAATGTGGTAGAAAGCACATGACCATCCTGGCACAAAATAGGCCTGTGATAAATAGTCGTTCAATACATAAACACTGTTTTACCACCTGTAAAACATAAATGTCCCTAGAATATCAAAAAGTTATATTGTGGTATAATTATTTGCAGTATATAAAGATATTGTGCCAGCATTTACTAATATAAAGCAATAGAAACAGACCAGAAGACCTCCTGTGGTCCCAGCTTCAGCAGGTCCTCTGACTAAACCAAGGATAAATGATGCCAGAATCAGGTCTGTTTTGTGGTGTTCACCTTGTGCCAGCCTGAAGTCTCTAGAGAAGCCTTTAGACAGGATGCAATTGAAACAATGCAGTCTGGATTTCAATGATACTCTACACTCCTGGTGTATATAAGGCTGCAATTTGTCGTGTATCTGAGAATTCTGATGTTTTCCCCGGTACATTTGTTCTGAAATAGAACTCAGTTACATCTACAATGAGGTCTTGTAGAAATTATTTAAAGAGAGTTGCTACTCACAGCATTGTATCAGTCTGGCACTGTATGCTTAGAACTTTGCATTGTCATGAGCTGGAAGAATTACCTGGCTGTAGAAATGTATTCCAGAGGCATAGCCAGGCAATTGAAACCCTGTTTCCAAAAGGCATAACAAAACTCAGGCAGAGTCCAGTCCACTGGGTAGAATGCAGTCAGGGGAATCCAGCTGATATTCAGTAATTAAAGGTGATGTACCTGTGCTAGTCCTCTGGGACATTTGCACATGGTCTGTAGGCTACCATTTCCAGGTTAGGGGACAGGGTTTCAGCTCCCGCAAGAACAGCTACTTATTCCTGTATTTAAAATGCATCCACTGAGCATATGCTCTAGGCCCAGCACTGTGTCCCAGTGGTGGGGATACACACCTGAACCATACGCGATCCCTAACCTCTCAAAATCAATACTTTAGGATTGGAAGGGGAGACAGTACAGAGAATAAGCCTAACTTTTGGTCTACAGGACCAAAGTAGGGGGCATCTTACACCAGAGAATGTAGTTGGAAGGCCACAGGGCAAATATCAGGATTGTGGCCAAGGGAGGAATGCTAGGGTCAGATTGAATCATATTTAAAATGAGTCATATTGAACAGAAACTTCTTCCCTATGGCTTTTATTTTTTCTAGGCTTCCTTTAGAGGCCTTCACTTTTTCACCAAGTCATCTATTTCTGGAACCCCTTCTTTTAGATTCAACCTAATGTTTTATTGGCTGGGCCTGTTCATGGTTGTATAGAATAAGTGGCTGTGATAGATCAAGACAGTGGGGGAGCCCAGAGGGAGAAACATCTGACCGAGGCTTGGCGGGGGCTGGAAGGGAGCAGCAAAGACCAGCTTTCAGCAGGTGATGTCCAGGTGCTTTCTAAAGGCAGAGTAGGAATTCACCTGTAGCCTAGGGGCCAGGGGAGTCTAGGCAGAGGGAACAGCACATTTGAAAGCACCCAGCTATGAGAGGGCGCATTTCCCACAGCCTCGCCCAGAGGAAGGCATTTGACAACCCGAGTAAAAAAGTAAAAACGAATCCCAAATTCCAGGGGCAACCACAGTGTGAGTATCAGGAGCTGAGATACAAAACCAAAGGAGGAAAGAGAGAGGAGGATTGGTTGCTGGAGAACAGGGAGGAGAGGAAAATGACACATAAATGGTCAGAATGCTAAATACACGTGTGTGTGTGAGAGTGTGTGTGTGTGTGAGTGGCTAGATCATTTAAAGGGGCAGGAGGAAGACAAAATTTGAGGGATATAGACAGAGAAGAGAGTAACCTTCGCTGCATTTCATATTAAAAGTCCTGAGATAAATGCAAGTCTCCGACACAGCATTTCCACTTCTAGAAATTTATCTTTAAGCATGTAATTGAGCAAGTGTATAAAAACAGACTCCAAGAATGTTAATCATAGAATTGTTTATAGTGAGAAATTGAAAACAGAATGTCCAACAAAAGGGACTGATTAAATAAATATTGGTTTAGGCATATAATGTGCAAAAAGAAGCTTTGGGACAAGATTCTGGAGACTTATATTTTGTTAACAGAAAAAATAAGTGAAAAGTTGGATATAGAAATTCAGTGTTACCAGATGAAAAGTTCTAGAGATCTATTGTACAACAATGTGAATACATTTAACGCTACTAAACTATACACTTAGAAATGGTTAAGATGGTAATTTTAATGTTATATATTTTTTACCATAATAAAAAAGTAAATGAAAAGTGTAGGTTATGAAATATTTTTTGGTAGTATCTCACACACACACACAAACACACACACTCTGAGAGGCAGTTTAAATGTTAGAAGAGAGTGGTATTTTACAGGCACACTAAGACTCTTGGCAGAGAGAATCAACGGAAGAAAGACCCTAAGCTGAATATGAGCATGGACTGTCAGAGAATCAGTGAGAAGGCCAGTGTGGCTAGAACACAGCAAAGAGGAAACAGGGGAGAGAGACATGAGCTAAGGGAAGTAGGCAGGCCCAGATCGCTTAGGACTTTACAAACCAGGTAAGGAATTTGGATTTATTTTATTATACCAGGTATGGGGATTAGGACACAGTCGGACAGTTTTTAAGAAGGGGAGAGACAGAATCAGATTTACATTTTAAAAGGAGTACTTTGCTGTGAAGGTAATGGTTTGTGAAGGATATAAAGTGGTAGCAAGCAGAAGAGTTATTAGGTTATTTTAGTAGAACAGAGGTGGTTTAGGCTAGGGTTGAGGGCATAGACACATCACCACTTCTATTCTGGAGGTCCTAGTCAGTACAATGAGGCAAGAAAAGAAGAAGTTTGGAAAGGATGATGTAAATCATTTTATTCACCAATAACATGATTGTGAACACAGTAAAATCCAAATGAATAGATTTTAATAAAACTTGAAAATTAGCAGATGAATTTATCTAGGACTCTGGATACAAGGTGAAAGTTAATATTAAAAATCAACTACATTCCTATATACTCACAATCAACAAATAGAAAATGAAATTTTAAAAATATGATTTACAGTAGTATCAACATATTAACAAAACATACATAAGACATCTGTACTGAAAACCACAAAATACTTATGAAAAAAAATTTAAAAGACCTAAAGAAATAGAAATATACAATGTTTGTGGCTTGGGAAAGACTGAATATTATTATAATGTCAATTCTTCCAAAATTAATTTATAGATTCAATTCAATCTCAACCAAAATCTCAGCAATAATTTTTTTTTTTTGGAAATTCATAAGCAGGCTCCAACATGTATCTAGAAGTGCAAAGGACATAGAACAAGAGGGCAATTTTTTTTTTTTTTTTTGAGACAGAGTCTTGCTCTGTTGCCTTGGCTAGAGTGAGTGCCGTGGCATTAGCCTAGCTCACAGCAACCTCAAACTCCTGGGCTCAAGCGATCTTCCTGCCTCAACCTCCCAAGTAGCTGGGACTACAGGCATGGGCCACCATGCCCAGCTAATTTTTTCTATATTGTTTTTTAGTTGTCCGATTAATTTCTTTATTTTTAGTAGAGACGGGGGTCTTGCTCTTGCTCAGGCTGGTCTCGAACTCCTGAGCTCAAACAATCTGCCCACCTCAGCCTCCCAGAGTGCTAGGATTACAGGCGTGAGCCACCGCACCCGGCCAAGAAGGCGATCTTGAAGAATAAAGTCAGAGGATTGACATCCCCAGATACTAAGATGTACAATGAGCTTGACTCTGGATTTTTTTAAGTGAAGTTCCTGTCCCTGACACCTTAGTCAGACAGCCGTGAACCCATCAGCCTCTGATCTAGAGCCAAGGGTGGAGCCTGCTTCATCAAGGTGATTGGTGTCTACATAATGGGAAGAATGAAACAGCTATTGAGGAGGCGACCACAATGTCTACTATGACAGCCTTCATTCACACAATAATTTTACTGGACCCAAGCCTTGACGAGTAAGAGTTTGACAGGCACAGAGAGAAAAAGAGTCTCTAGATAGAACAGCTTGCATAGAAACGAGTGTAATATTATGGTGTGCTCAGGATTGGTGGGAAATTCTGTGTGATGGAGCCTCTGGATGGGGGATAAATAGCAGAAGAAGAGGTTTGGAAATGGCCAGATGGTAAAGAGCCTCCAGTTCTGTGAAGTATTTAGACTTCATCCTATAGAGTTACATAACCAAATGTGGTTTTCAAACACAGGTATGATAACCTGGCATGGGGAGAGGCTGGGGCAGGAGAACAATTAGGAAGCGGTTTAGAGAACAGCAGGAGAGAAATGATGAGGTGCCGATCAAAGGCAGTTGAGACCAGCTGACACTGAGTGCCGAAGAGGCGCTACCCTTGGCTCTTTTCAAATGCTCACAACCACCGCTTGAGAAGGTTTTTATTTTTTTTATTTTTATTTTTATTTTTTTTATTTTTTTTATTTTTTGAGAAGGTTTTATCTCTTGATTTTACAGATAAGGAAACAGGCCGGGAGAGGTTAGGTAACTTACTCAGAGTCACACAGCTAATAAGTAGCAGTGCCAGAGGGTTTTAGCGCAGGCCAGCTGATTCCGGACCCTCCACTCTTCATCATGATACTGTACGACTAGGTTGCCATGGAGAGGAAGGTTCCAAACAGAGACACTTAGACATTTAATCATCAGGCTTTGGTGATGCCTGGGAAGTTGCTTCCATGAAACAGCACCACCCTGCTTTTCTTCTTCTCTTAAAGAACCTTTCTCTTTCCTTCCTGCCTCCTCTTCACTTGGAGTGGGTTCCTGCTCTTTCTTTTCAAAACATTTACTTACTTTTTTGGAGGTTGTTTTCCCTAATGGCTTCATCTCTCAACCTTTTTGTTGATTTTTGACCCAAATCTCCTCTTTCCAGGCTCGATTTCTCAATCACACTTCTGAAGGTCGTTTTGACTTGTCTGTCCTATCATCACCTAAAACCCGTGTCTAAAATTAGACTCATATTTTACTTCAGTTTCCCTCGATGCTTTCTGTTAATAGCGAAACCAACTAGGCTTCTGGGCTTGAGAAGAATATTTGACCCGAGCATTCCTTCACCTTTCACACCCTGTCAGGCACCCAGGCCAGTCAGAGCCTTAGCGCGGTCTCAGGTTCATCTCCTGCCCCTCCTAACCTCTGCTCCCGCTCTGCTGCTGGCGCTCAGTACCTCACGCCTGAATTACTGCGTTGGTTTCCTGACTGGTCTCCCTGCATTTAATCTCCCTTAAAAAAAATCCACCCTACCTGTGACTCCCAAAGAAAACTCTTGCTCAAACACTAAGTTCATAATTTACTTGCCTTATTCGAGAACTACCTACTACCTAATGAATCAAGATTGCTGAATCAACTCTAACCAGTTCTGTCTAAATTCGAAGACCCTGCACTGCCCAGTTTCACTTATTTTGTCAAATTTCAGGTCCTCTGAATTTTAACTCAAGTCAAGGGTCTTAATTCCTATCACCCCTTCCCCCAGCATCCTCTGTGTGCGTTCCGCCGTGCTCTTTCCCGGCTCAGCTATCGCTAATCCTGTTCCTCCGGCCTAGGATGCCTCCTTCGTTTTTTCTAGACTCATATCCCAAGTGAGTCTTTCCCTGATGGCTTCGAAAGAAAAAGTTATATCTCCTTCCTCCAACTTCTTTTGCTTGTTGCCACTGCCAAAGAAGTATCTGTTAGTCTCCAAATATCTGTGTTAAACTGGGTAATATTTTATTGTATTAATATAGAAAGCTGTTCTGTGCACTAATCCAGGTATATATCTTATTTTCCTAACGAGATAATAAGCTCTAATGTTCAGTTTAAAATTATGTCTTCTACATTTTTTTCATAGTGTCTATGATAATACTTAATAAATTCCTATTATTGGTTGAAACTATAAATGCATCTGTTTGTATGCTATGTGCATTCCTGTAAGCTTAGTAGTTTATCTGAATAATAGTAAAATATAGTTACTGTTCTCTTATTTTAAAGGGATGTTTCCTTTATAGAATTGAAATTGCAAATATTCCCAAATGTTTAAGACAGTCTGCTTTGTATATTCAAACTATACTAAAGTTATACCTTTTAGGGCAATATTTTTAATTATTCTGGGAGAAGAAAAAGAAAGCCCCTGAAGGCTAACAGTTTGAAATTGAACAGGACACCCTTGGGAAGGGAGAGGGTCATGGGTCGTCGTCAAACAGACAAAAAACAATGGAGACGATTGTGCCTGAAGATGGTGTATTTTTTGCACGAGACAGTGTGTTGACAGTTTCCTTCCTCTAGGGTCATTGTTGTATGCTAAATGATCTGTGACAGCAAATTGATCACAAGCTTTTTCATGCAGGAGATATAATGCAGCCTTTCATTTTGTTTCCTTCGTTGCCAAATGCCGAAACATTTTGTTGGCAAATTAATGTTAGTTTAGTATATCATTTAGTGGTCTAAAGCATGCCGTGCAGCTCTGGAAGCAATAATGATAATGATTAATTTATCTTCTGGTTTCAAATTTCTACTTAAGTGTGATTGCAAAAGTAAAATAATAACACATTTGAAAAATGTTAGCCTTAAAATTAGGTGTCCATAATTGTTATTTAAATAAATGAATGCATTAACACATTTAGATATTGCCCCATTAATTTCAAAGTTGAATCAAATATTTACTTTAAGGTACTCCACTATTTAGCTATAAAAATTAATGCTAATGAACTTGTTCTACGTGAAAAGTTGCTTCTTCTTCCAAAGAGCTAGGAACTTAAATTGGAAAACAGACATAAGCTATGTTACCTTTGATTTTGAAACATCTGTTTAAGCCAGTTAATTGGTGATTTTACATGTCTGAAAAATATCCCTAAGTAATGTTTTGTTTATAGAGTGTTGAGAATCTATGTGTTCAAAAAGTTTATAGGAAAAGTACTTGAAAATATAGTTATTTAAGAGATTGCTGTTATAGTTCATTATTGATAGTTATATTGATATACAACAATCTTTGCTCTCCCATTAGGACCTAGTAATATTGGCACAGGAAGGAAAGTGCAGGCAAAAGCATGAGAAGAGTTATTTTTTTCCCTCTTTGAAAATAGCCAGACTCTTTGTAAAAATTAAACTAATCTTAATTCTGATGCATTTAGTCTCTGCTAATAATAAAGAAATAAAGGTGATTTTTACAAAACTTTGGCACAGAAGTTCAAGAAGACTATTGCAAAATGAGAAAATTTACAGGTGTGATGCTTTGCTTAGAGTTCTTTTTTAATGTTATTCATGAAAGGCAGATGTCTTAAACCTATCTTTTTTGTAATATACACATGGGTGCACATTTTCATTTATTATTGACAAATGATTTGGACAGATTTTCTTTTTTGTGATTTGTATCCATTAGTGGTGAAATGAATATGTTGAATTCATTCTTTAAAAATGCATATCAGAATTTGCAAATCAGTCGAATGTCTTGTGACAAGATATTGTTATCTGAACAGTCCACTGTGATATAATAATTTTAAAAAGCAAATTTGTAAACTGCCCATTGTCTGATTTTTATTTGTATTTTCAGAATAATTAAAGTAATCTCATTTAATGATTACTACAAGACATGGTCTGGAATAGCTACGTCAAAAGCCACAGAATACTACAGAACTCCATGTAAGGTGATCTAGACTTATCCTATGTCCTTTTGATTATATTTATCTGTTAATCATTCTCAGCTTGTCTTCCTTTCAAAGACTGATTGACACATATCTGCTATGTAAGGATGATAAAATTCTCTGTTGGCTCTATATACTAGTCATTCAACAACTGTTAATTTGGTTCCTCTTTTGTATGGAACCCTGGACTAAGGTCTGATTAAAAGCTAGAAGGAAAGATGGGCAATTGGAGGAATAAAAGACAAAGTTCTCAATCTTATGAGGTTTACTTTTCTCCCTTCACCCCAGAAACAAGTCTTCACAGCAGGAGGAGCCTTTTTAATTCTTTAAACCAGAGGAAGTATTAGGTAGAAATTCAGCAAGCAAACATAAAACCTCGGATGGCCGGGAGTGTGGCTCTCTGGGAGGCCGAGGTGGGAGGATTACTTAAACTCAGGAGTTTGAGACCAGACTGAGCAAGAGCGAGACCCAGTCTCTACCAAAGATAGAAAAAATTAGCTGGGCATGATGGTGCAACTACTTAGGTTAGCCTCCCACCTCTTGGGAGGCTGAGGCAGGAGGATCCTTTGAGCCCGGGAATTTGAGGTTGCACTGAGCTATGATGATGCCACTGCACTCTGCCTCTCTGCCTGGGTGACAAGAACAAGATTCTGTTTCAAAAAAAAAAAAAAAAAAAAGGAAAAAGAAAAAAAAAACCTAGGGCTGTTCAATTATATCAGTCTAAAAGAAAAAAGTCATCTATTACCATCATACATTAGGAACTAAAAAGATGGGATGGGGGAGCTAGACAACTTTCTGGTTCTACTTACTTGGATCTTTAGAGTACTATTTCATTATTTGGATCAAAGTAGGTTATCCAGTCTGCAGGCGTTTAGTGAAATAGGGCTTTGCTTCAGCCATCCTGAGAAAATGGCGCATTCTGAAGTTAGCTGTGACTTCTTAATTCCCAGATTCTGTGATTGTGTTTTAGTCCTTTTCTTACTTGAGCTCTCATTGGCTGAGCTGTCCTTGATTTACATGACACCACACATCCATGGTTTTCTTTCTCCCTTCGTAAGCACTTCTGTGCCTCCTCTCTTAGCAATAAATTCTTCATTCAGCCCCATCTACTCACTCTCTCTGAAAGCCCTCTTCCACTGCTGTGGTTTTCATTAGCCTAGATGCCAGTGATTCCTAAAGCCACCTCTCCAGCCAGACCCCTCTTCTGAATTCTGCATGCGTATTTACAACTGTGCATTGAACATCTGACCTACATGTATTACAGGCATCTCATATTTAAGATGTCCCAAAGCGAATTCACTATCCTACTCCCAAATCTATCCTTCCTCCTTTATTCCCTCTCTTGATTAGCGGTCGACCACCATTTTTGCATTGTCTTGCCTATGCAGAGTCTTACAAGTTTCCCAGACTTCTTTATCTCTCTCATCAAACCTTACTGATTTTATCTCCTGAAATACGAATGCTTCCACTCTACTTCACCCCCATGACCACTGCCTTAGTTCGGGGTCTCATTATATTTCAACTCATTACTGTGATAGTTTCCTAACTATCACAAAAAAATAGTATCTGGTTTTAAGGCACAAATGAAGACAAAAAGTAGTACCAAGCTTAACAAATATTTAAAAAACAGTTAATTAGATCAATAACTTTTAAGAAATCACATATTCTTTCAGGAGGCCAGTTATTAATTATTTTGTGATTACATGTTACTGTCCTCACTCACTCATAGATTAGTGGTTAAATATAATTTAAGGTGCTTTAAGACACACAGTCTTCAACAGCTCTATCAGTACAAAGAATTTCATTATTTTTGATGCCAGGGTACATGAATGTTTACTTCATTTCAAAGATTTGTGGTTGGGTGCTGCTTAGTCAATTCAGCAAACACATCTGCTATATGGACCTAGGATGTATGAACAGCTCAGCTAGGTCCCAGAGGCGATAACCCTTAATTACACAAACACTGTTCTGAGCCATTAATTGACACACTCTAGGGAACGACTCAGAGTCAAACTCCTTCAACCAAAAAACAAACAGATTGTTACAGGATGGTGCTTTATAGAATGACTTGTAAATATATAGGGGCACTTGGAAACTGCAAACTGCTAGGGAAAAAAAATAGAAGCACGTGCTGAAACTTAAGGAGATTTGGGAATGATCATCATGCAATAAAGAATGGTCGAAAAATGGAAGGAAATAGTGAGGCACCACTGACCACGATTTCTTCCTCAAAAGAGTTTGACCCCAAAATGTTTAATTTTGTTGTTTCTACATCTGTCGCTAACCTAGTATGTAATTCATCCCTGTTTGTAAAGGCAATAGCTGGTAATGGTTAGCTCTACCCCAGAAGAATTTCTGAGACTTTGAGCCTAGCACTTGGTGCAAGATTTCACAATCACCCTGCGTCTTCTTCCCCTGGGGATTTGTTATAAGAATGTTTCAAGTTTTGAAACATTATTGAATGTTTCTTGAATAATAACCAGCACTTAATTAAAAAAAATTAAATGTAAACTTTACATGTGCTGCTGGCCATTTTATCTTTTGATAGTTCAGCTGGATGAGATCCAACGCTATCTTTTTTAATGGCCTAATTTCCTGGCAATAATAAAGATGAAGCTTTTAGATTATAGAATGCTTCTTCAACTGCTCAGAAATAAAAGAGAAACTTCTAATAACTTCATTTTCTACAGTTACATTCTTATCATTGGAAAGATTATTAAACTCTCTTGCATATTTTTAAGAGCTTTATCTTTTATGAATAGTGGTGGGTAGTTGTATTAATATTTTGATTTGGGGTATTAACTCTTTTCCGTATCTTTGTGCCACAAATCTATACGTAGTCACTGATGCCATAATTATAGTAAGTTTATTCTTGTATAATGTAGTTTATGAAGTATGCTCATATATATTACGTTTTTTAACCAACCCAAACGATCATTTTTTTATTCATTTATTCAACTAATATTTATTGAACACCTAATCTATGTGGTATATTGACCCTATAAGCCAGGCATTATTGTTATTACCCTGTTTTACAGATGAGAAAATTAAAACCAGGAGAAGCTAAGACACTTACCTAAGGTCACACATGTCAGGGAGAATATCATATATTGGTAAACTGTAAATTCTGGGGTCAGATTGGCCAGGGTTTAATCCTGATTCTGCCATTTACTAACTGTGTGGCCTTGGGTAAGTTTCTTAACCTCTCTGTGTCCCGATTTCTTCATCTATAAAATGAGAATAATCACAGCAAATACCTCATAGGGTTGAAGAACTTACAACAGTGTCTGGCACATAGTGAGTCCTCAAATAAATGTGCCCATTATTAATTAAGTAGGCTGTGGTCCAGAGACTTGAACCAGATCTTCTGACTCCACATTTGTTACTCTTTCTCATACTATACTGCCTCCATAATACGACAGCAAATTGTTATCTCTGTATAGTATGAGATTTAAATTCAAACTCTGAAATACATGCAGTACATTTATAAATAATTATAAGTTTTAGCTCATAATCATAGGCAATCATATGGAAAATGTGCCCATGATCCAGTGTTCTCTGTCCATCACTGTAGAATGGCAAGTAAAAGGTTTGGCAGCGAACAAACTAATACATATGGTTGTGGGCAACAGCGCCTTAACGACAGAATGTGATCCCCATAAGGAAATGTTTATGTTAGAGGAAAAGAATCCCTCCAGACCCTTGTACTCTGTAATACCAAGCATAGGCTTCCTGATGTTTGTTTGCTGTCATCAGGACAGACCAAACAGCCTGAAGCATCATGGGGATGCTTGCTTTCACCCTAGGAGACTTCATTCTTTGAGTCTTTGAGCTAGCAATAAGGGCAAGTGTCTCCAAAACACATTTAGATGCAAGAAGCAGCGTCGTCTGATTCTAATGCAATGGTTCTCAGTCTTGACTGCTCATTAGAACCACCTGAGGAGCTTGTAAAAATTCCAATATAGAGGGCATAGCCCAGACCAATTACATCAGCATCTCTGGGAGTAGGACCAGGCAGTAGTAGTTTTTAAAGCTCCCCAGGTGACTACAATGTGCAACCGAGGCTGGAAAGGTGGGAAGAGCATGATGTCAGAAGTTAGACACTCCTTAGCCTTGTACTAGTTTTGCCACATGCAGATAAGTGAATTCAAGTTAGTCACGTAACTCTTTGTACCTTGTTTTTCATTTCTATGGATCGACAAAAATATTCCACCCTACTTTAAGTTGCCGGATGGTTAGCATGAGATAGTGTGTGTGGAAATAAAACATGCTGAGGCAAGTGGGTGCTATTATATTTCTTTTGATGTGACCGTCTCAGCAGTGGGAAAAAAATTTCAGGTGAAACTCTACAGATGTTGTACAAGATGTGTGTCATGGAGAAAGCAGAGTGGAAGCAATGCCCAGGAACCCTCAGAAGGAACAACAGAAAAGGAAGAAGAACTCTATTATGGAGGTAATAGAGACCGCTTTTCTACCACAGATTGCAGAACTGCCACAAAATCAAGATATAGTAGTGATGAAGGAATTTCAAATGGCGGGACTTCCGCTGAAAGTTCGCTGATCCTTCTTCTTCTTCTCCTCTCTCTCTGTCTCCCCCTCTCTCTTTCCTGTCCTCATTCTTTCATCGTTCCCCTCCAATCGGTGTCATTCACTGAGCATCTGACAGCTGGCTGTGTGGAGAAGACAAGAAGTTATGTATTGTGATAAGCTTTCTGAGGAGTTTACAAGCAGGTCGTAGGAGACAGATGAGTGAAAAAAATGACAGGGATAAACTATGAGAAGTGTTAAAGTAAAAGTTTGTACAAAGTCCTGTGGCCTTTTCATCTCTCAGATGATAGAGAAGGCAATGAAGAAAATGAGTCAATGATATAAAACTAATGGGACCGTTCAGGAAAGATGACCGTATCATTTGGAGTTTCATAATATATAAGAAGAGACTGCCATACATATTCCAATATAAAATGTAAGAAAGGCAATTTCAAAAAAAAATTAAGAAAAGATATAAATTATCCTTAAATAGAAACCTCAAAAGGAAATAGCATTTGTGAGAGATTAAATTTTAAATTTTGGCTAAGAGTAATGAAGAGTCCCAATGAGAAGACATTACTCAACTTTTCTAGGTCTGTTTGTTCATCTGTAAAGTGGGTGTTATAATGGTAACCACTGCATACCTGCTTCACATGTGCTCAGCATATAGCAAAAATTCTATTTATGTTAGTTATTGTAATCTTTAAAGGAAATAATGAAACCTCACCAAGAACTTTGGGGAGCTCAGATTTGCTTTTTTAATGGAAGGGAGGAGCATATATCCAAATACCAATCAAGAATACTAATAAAGCCTGTGGGAATATGTATGTGTGTATGCTTATGTGTTTTGGGAGCAAAAAATAAAAAGTAAATAGGAATATTGCTAGAGAAAATCATGCAATATTAATAGAAAAAAAAGGAGAACTATTCAGTTTAAAATCTTTTTATATCAATGGCAAATGTCATCAAGCTAAAAAGGGGTAAATTAATCATTATTAAAAAGGAAGCCCTAGATAAGGGCAAGACTGTTGGAGAGCATCTAGCTGGTTAAGTAGGTTCAAGACTGGGAACTCAGAACATAGTAAGAAATAGGGAGATAGATAGAGTGTATGTGATCGTATGATCTGGCTTAATAGTATTTCTTGTAAAAACTACCAGTACTTTAAACATAGTAGGTTTTCAGTAAGTATTACGTGAATTTAAATGAAGGCATAAGGCTTGTCATTAACCACAAACACATGAGCCAGTGGTGGTACAACGTGATTTCCGGAAGATGCTAATGCAGATCTGAGCCGAATTGAAAGAAGTGTAGTGCACAGATCAGGGGAGGTAGTAATCCCATTTATGTCTTTGCTTCAAACCAAATCAAGATCCTGATCCAGTTCTGGACACGAAGTAGGAACATCAACAAAATTCACCACCAGGATGGTAAAGATAGTTGTCTCTAGAAAATCATATCCTAAGAAAAAAAATTGAAAGAACTGAGGCTTCCCTGTGAACTACCTTCAAATATTAGAGGACTCTCTCCTATGGGAGAGGGATGAATTCAGTATTGCTCCAGAGGTCAGACCCAGGACCAGTGGAAACTCGCAGCACTCAGGTTAAGGGAGGACACTGCAACCTTCGTCTGTCAACAGAATGGGCAGTCTCCCAACAGCAAAGTGGCGAGATTCTGCAGTTGGCAAGGGAGCCATGCAGAGCCTGGATGATCATCCATTAGAGAGCCTTGCTTTGTGAAAGATCAAGTAAGATCTGTAATGTCACTTCCAACTCCCAAATTTTATTTTTCTACTTGAAGTACTGAATTTGAATTTTCTTAAACTGTGTCTTTGGTTTTTATATGTGTCATTCTAATACTTCCCTCATTACTATTGTTATAGAGCAAAATTTCAATAAATTTAAAAACCTAATTGGCTTTTATTAGCGATTCGTGAATGGAGTAGCATCTCATCTAAAAATAGATTTGTGCTCTGCTGAGCATGACAGAACAGTGGTTTTTACAAGGCAGCTGTTGTAGGAACAAGAAAACAGAATAATACAAAAAGTGGATTGGTTAACATAAGGTACTTCAGGTTACCTTCCTTGTTAGGGTTAAAGCAAAGGACTTCCTTATCAGACCAGTTCAATTTACCTGGGCCTCTTCTGGATTGGTTGCGGGGAATATCTTCTTTTGAAAAAAAAAAAAAAACACTGCTTAGGGATTTTCCTGCTTCCTTAAGGTTTCAGTTTGATTGCATGGTGTTTAGCATG
The DNA here is from genome assembly GCA_963575035.1 of Avahi laniger. Taxonomy (NCBI): domain Eukaryota; kingdom Metazoa; phylum Chordata; class Mammalia; order Primates; family Indriidae; genus Avahi; species Avahi laniger. Next base: position 2,212 of record CAUYSK010067522.1, on the reverse strand, counting down.
AGTGACTCCATTTTGGTTTGATGGGTTGGAGCCTAGTGCAAGAGCCCAGTCCAAACCAATAGTCTCTTATAAATTTTATTTAACACCATAAATGATATATAAACAAATGTCATTATAATGAAAAGAATGTCCAAGTCGCAGTCTTCTTATTTCAAACAATATGCAACATTATAAAGTTCCAATAAAAGGGAGAAATTTGGAAAGTTTCTGAGCATTGTTATATGACTTGACTTACATAGTGTATGTTATTGCCTCATGTCAACTTAATGAAAAGTGAATTATTTTCAACTTTTAACTATTATTAAAGAACACATGCATAGCTCCTTTTTTTAATACTCTAATTTCAGTGCTTGAAGATCCAAATTTCATTGGACAGTATTATAAATGGAAGAAAATGAATCTACGGTATCCTAAAGAATGGAATTCAAAGTAAGAGATTTTAAGTGCCTTAAATGCATTATGCCATTAATTCGAAATGTCTACTATTCTATTTTCTACCATCCAACTGAACCATCAGAAGAAACCCTTGGAAATAACAACTTATGCCCTTTTCTAAGCATAAGAACAGGAATAAGAAACATCATTTCTTCTTTTCATATGAACCCAGGTGCGAAATATCTTTGCTACCTATTGGCTGCCAAAGATAGAGATAGGACATGAGCCACAGTGAAGAAATCTCACAATAACCTCCCCAATAATTATTTTACTCTCATTTCCTTTATCAACATATGACTTAGAAATAGTAAAAAAGGCAAAAAAAATTGTTTATATATCACCAATTAGCTTTTCATCCTTTTCATAGCTCCAAATAGTTTTTCTTCTTCCACAGATTTCTCACTCAGGAATCAAATATATTAAATCTAATGAGGAAGTATATAGTAAAATACAAACATAAATTATTATAATATCTTTAGAAATTATTGACTCTTAGACCACATTTAGGAAGGAACCTTCACGTCATCTTTGGTCTCTAGATTCTGGAAGGCAGTTTCTGTGCTTCATCATGCCAGGGCAAAGGTCCCATTTCAGTTCTGTGGTTCTGGGTATGTCTTTTATTCTGGTGCGTTTATTTCAAGGAACTTGGTGAATGTGCTACCATACAGCCAGGGGAATTAAAGATCCTATTTTTTGCATTTACCTCATATGTTAACTTTTCAATGTACTATTAGCAATGTGCCCTCTTTTCTAGATGGAAATACAGGATTAACAAAAATAATATGCTGTATTTTGAATTTGTGTGGAAATTGAGATTCCAAAGATATACTTCCCTGTGCTTTCACATCATAGTTCAGACTGGGTTTTTCAGTTGGATTTTCTTTTTGCAGTTGATTCTACAACAACTTCCCTTCAAGCCAAAGTGGAGAAAGCATTTCACATTCGATACTTTTCTGCTTTCAGGATATGTTATAGGCAGTAGAAAAGTTTTTATAACTATTAATTGCAATTTGAAGGAGTACAAACATGGTTTTATTCTTGAAGGCATGTTTTAAGTTTCTTTTCAAGTTGAAGAAACCTACTTAGAATCTAAGGTTAATTTTGCTTTGACATGACTTCCTTTTTTATTTCCTTGAACAGAACTGTTTTATTTGTTTGATCATTGATTCATTATGTAATGCCAACATCCCACAGAACCCCCAAATTTAGAAAAAGTAGGACCACGTCTTTTTCAATTTATCCATCCCCCTCTACATATGGCTAAAATAATTGTGAGTTGTTTGAGTACTGGAATGTTTTTCCGAATACATTATTTTCAAGTTGTAGGTCAAATTATTATGTGCACAGTGACCCTGTCAGAATAAAACTCTCACACCTTATGCCATCTGGTGGTTGATGAGAATATATTTAGACCAAAGATACTTGCTTCTTGTATATTTTGGACTTAATTAGTCCAAAAACCCTACTATTTAAATATAGTTTTCAAAAGACATTATGTTTATCTGCATTTTATTGTGGTATAAATATTTGAGTATGCAAATGTGTAGGGGTAAAGTAAAAATCGAAAGAATGGTGAAATTCAACTTCTTTTCGGATAATTATCAAAAGTCTTAAGTTCATCAAAATACCTGAGGTGTGGCCGGGCGCGGTGGCTCACGCCTGTAATCCTAGCACTCTGGGAGGCCGAGGTGGGCGGATCGTTCTGAGCTCAGGAGTTCGAGACCAGCCTGAGCAGGAGCGAGACCCCGTCTCTACCAAAAATAGAAAGAAATTAATT
>CAUYSK010067518.1:0-14716 GCA_963575035.1 Avahi laniger | reverse complement strand
GTCCCAGCTACTTGGGAGGCTGAGACAGTAGGATTGCTGGAGCCCAGGAGTTTGAGGTTGCTGTGAGCTAGGCTGATGCCACGGCACTCGCCCCAGGCAAGAGAGTGAGACTCTGTCTCAAAAAAAAAAAAAAAAAAAATTTAAAGTGAAAAAAAAAATGTCTTCCTCTTCCCATTTACCAAGTGCTTTTCTTTTTTGGGTAAAAATTTCCTGGATGCATTTAACCTTGCTCTTTGGTTCATTGCATTCTTGAGTAAAACGTCTATTTATATTCATACTTACATCTAAATATCATATCTTAATTTTATGGCCATCATAAGGCTGACTTGTGGGATTTCCATGGAGGTAGATACATCCTTTAGCAGTTCCTGCATTTGGTAAAAATTTGTTATAATTCATCCTTTCTTTTCTTGCCTCTGTAGATATGAATTTCCAGGAACATATGCACTAAACTTTGTTTTGAAAAATCTCCTTGGTGGTGGAAGCACTGCATCACTGAGAAGTGAGCACCAGGTAAACATCTAAGCATTCAACATTTTTTATTCTGTGTCTTTTTCCATATGTTGTCAATATCAGTCTGCTATCAGCACAGTCCATAAAACATGACCCAAGGGATATACATTATACCATAGAGTCCTTTTTTTTTTTTTTTGAGACAGAGTCTCACTCTGTTGTCTGGGCTAGAGTGCCATGGCGTCAGCCTAGCTCACAGCAACCTCAAACTCCTGGGCTCAAGCTATCTTCCTGCCTCAGCCTCCGGAGTAGCTGGGACTACAGGCATGCGCCACCATGCCCGGCTAATTTTTTCTATATATTTTTAGTTGTCCAACTAATTTCTTTCTATTTTTTTAGTAGAGACGGGGTCTCATTCTTGCTCAGGCTGGTCTTGAAATCCCTGAGCTCAAACGATCCCCCTGCCTTGGCCTCCCAGAGAGCTAGGATTACAGGCATGAGCCACCGCACCCGGCCCATACCATAGAGTTCTTGGCTCAGAATGAGAAAGAAAATAGGAGTGAGATCTTTTTGGATAACTTCTTAGTGAAACATTGTTTTCATTTTAATGAGTGTGGTTTTAGAGGATTTGAAGATCATAGAGCAAGAGAGAAAACTTAGCACCTTCACATTTAAGTTCACACATTTGTATTTTTTATTTATATATGTTCATATATGACTTAATTTTGAAGTTACAAAGTATTTGGTATTCTGTAGATTAAGCGGAGCCATTATTTGAGGCAAAGAAAATTATTATCTTATTATCTGGTCTAGAGGCAGCCAAAGCCAGATACTACGGAATTGGGTTGAGATATGCCTGGGTCATCCTAAGAAAGAAGTAAAATCAGTAATTTGAGCTCAACCCATTGTATCACTTAGCCTTAAAATTTGCCTTTTTAAAAAAAAAACACTGTACTATATTTAGACCTTAGTAATGATAATTGGCTATGTAATTTTTAATAAATGCATAGTTAGGAGTATCTCTTAGGTGCTCATTTATGTCTGTGGAGTCTTAACCATCTGAACTCTGCGATCAACCTCATTGCGCCCGTTACCTTGTGGCAATGACCAAAGGTCTGACAAAATTGCAAAAACCAACCTCTGTAAAGGAATCAACTGGGGCGCTTACTGGAATGAAGATTCCTGGCTGCACTCCAGACCTGCTCAGTTGGAAGCTCTGGATGTGGGGCCCAGGAATCTGCTTTTTAAATAAACTCCCTAAAGTCATTCTTATACATCTAATGTATGAAAAACATTCTCAGTACAACTTGTCTGAAACAAAATTTTTAAAAATGAATGTACTTTATACTCCTCCATATCTCTCATATTTTTTTCCACATCATATACTTAATCATTACCTCAAATTAGACACATAAGAAATCATTGAAATAATTTTATTCAATCAAGAGCTTCCTTAGAGGCCAGAACTGCATAAATTATCCTCAGTTCGGCTCCTTTGCAGTTCTGATCTCAATTCATTATTTGAGTCATCCGAAGATCATGAGTTCATTAGTCTTTTGGAAAAGGAAAGAAATGTAAAGTTGATGAAAACAGCTCACATTCTTCAGCCATGCTTCTCGTCTAAGCTATAGGCATCGTTGATGAAATTAAAATTAGGGTGAATCACAAGCAGAAAAAGACATCATCTCAGTTCTTCTACATGTTCAATTTACTTAGATGTTGAACTGTTTATTTTACCCTATTTGTCATTCTTAATTTCCTCATTCTCTTGCAACTGGTACATTCCTGTACACAGAGCATTTCTAATTCAGGTACCGCCTCTTTTTGGCATACATTAAATTTTTTTTTTTCGGTTTTTTTCCACCTAGAATTTACCTACCAAATAATTTATTTTACTTGTAACTCTATTCTTTTAGTATGTTTTCGAAATTTATTTATTGTCACCATATCAAATAAAGTCTCATTTATCCATGTCATTTTAATAGGAGTCACTTTTTAAACATGTGTGGCCTGAAAAGTAGTAACTCTAATAGAATACTCTAAACACTTTGTAATGCTCTGTTTATTTTGTTCACCAGGACAAACACTGAGACAAATGGCACTGGACTTCCAAATAAAAGATGTTCCTAATTCAAAGTCATTAGAGATGGATAGAAGAACTTCAGCTTTGGGAATGTTATTGTTTCTTAGGACAAATGCAAAATTGAATCCCTGGTAAAAGGTTACAGAAAATATGCAGTATAAGTAGACAGCAACTGGGTAGACCAGATACCAGCATTAATAATGCGATCATTGGAGAGTAGAAGGGAATAGGCAATTTGTAACGAATACAGACCTGTAAACACCAAATAGATAACGTATGAGACAAGAAAATTGGTATGTACATCCTGTAGGCATTTGATGAAGATGTTCTTTTTTCTGTAAAGTATATATTTTAAAAGTTTGATAAACTGTGATTTGTTTAATATATTCATTTTTAAAATATCTCTCTCTGATACTCAAATCCAAGTTAGGCTATTCTTGCACTCATTTGTTTTAAGAGTATCTTACTCTTCCTTTTAAATGTGTAGACATCATATTATCTACTATAAGCAATTTGCACACATAAGCTTATATATTAAGTTCAGGGTTAAAGAGGCAATCTAACAATTACTTATGCAATTTTAACACATTCATAGTATTCTTGTGCTCACTGAATTTGGAGAAATAGAAAACCCTGAACATTTTATTCTTCTCAGTAGGAAAGAGTTTAAAAAATGAATGGTACAGTGACCTAATACTTTATGCTCAAATTAAGTTCAAAGTTTTCTATAAAATTATTTTTGCATTTTAGTCCATGGGACAACATTTAACCACTTTTAATTAACTATAAATACTTTCTGTTCTACAGGAAGTACTATGGTAATGATATCACTGAAATTTTATGTAATAAAAGTGTGATTAAAAATTTTAATGAATTACTCTGATGAGCTTGATTTTGCCTCGTGTCTATCATTAATATGATTCCCTCGCCAGCACCCCACTACACCTCTAATTTAATACTAAAGATTGCTACCCTAAAGGAGGGCCTGTGGTTACTTAACAAATGAGAAAAAAAAAGGTCAAGCTCCTGGGATCACGTATGTAAAATTTTCTACAAATAAATGCTCTGAATAGGAATAGAATTCAAAATCCCTTTTTCACTGGGATTTGTAACATGAGGAGATGACCTACTATTGTTGCTGTCAGTTTATTAGACACCAATAACTTCCATGAATTCCCTGGTCACATACAACCTTGTGTCATCTATGTAGTCTGATAGATGATGTTACCAACTGGTTAGGGTGTGGGACTTATTTCTTCAGAATCTACAGTACAAACTAAAGTGGGTGGGAACAAACTCTTTTTGACTCTCACTTCTAAATGTTTCTAGAGCTACACTTCTTGTCTCCTGACTCCTTTCCTGTCTCAGAGGAACAAGTCCTTACTCTTCCCCAGCTCTGACTCTCCCACATGTAGTTGGATCCCATGGTTTCCCACCTCCTCTGGGACTGACTTCCATCAGTTATGCTATTTTTTTTTTTTTTTGCTATGTATTTTTCTTCTCCTCTGATTTTTCTTTCATGTATAAATGTCCTCATGTTTTTCCCCATTTAAAACAAACAAACCCTCTTCCATTCGATTCTCTCTTTCTCATTTTTTTTACTGCAAAACTTTGAAATGATCGAGTATTCTTCACCCAGCCCTTCCCTTTGCCTAACTCCACCTGAGGCAGTTAGACATGCATGGAAATACTTCCGCACCGGTACTTCCTTTATTGCCTAATCAGTCTCTCGACCCTCTTGCTAACTCCACTGCGTTTGACATGACTGAACATGCCTCTGTTATTAAGGCTTTGTTCAGCCCAACCATCTCCTACCTCTCGTTCCTTCTCAAACACCTTGATTGGCTCCAGGGCAGCCTTCCCCGTATGCAGAGCTCTGTCCGGTGCCTCCTCACGCCATTCTGTGTGTTGTCCCTGGGCAGTTTCGTTCACTCCAAAGTATTACAGTATGACCCAGCGACTTCTGACTCTCAAATCTCTATCTCGTGGCCGGACTTCTCTCCAGAGATCTATTTCATCTATTTATCCACCTACTTAAATTCCTTACTTGAAAAACCATAGACTCCCGAAATTCCGCACGTCCAAGATTGAACTAATTTGTTTGTCTCTTCCATAAACCTGTCCCTTCTCTCCTACCTCCCTCATCTCGGGGAAGGGTTTCGCTGTTTGTCCAGTTTCTCTGACAAGGAACTTCACAGTCAGCCCTGATCTCACTTCATTCCTCTTACTGCTCCTACTACCACCGCTACATCCACTTGGTCACCAGATCTGGTCAGTTTCCCTCCAAATATGTCTTTAACTTTTTTCCATGCCCCTTCATCTCGTTTCCCACCACCTTAGTTTTATCCCTTTTTGTCTCTTCCCTGGACTACTAAGTGGCCTTTTAACTGTCTCTGCTCCAGAACTGCCTTGGATCATACCATTCCCATCTTTGAATGCCTGTCATGTCTGTCTACTGTCTGCAGAACGAAGCCCGAGCTGCCAGCATGGCATAGGAGCCCTTGACAACCTGAACCCACACACCTCCCAGTGGGGCTCTGACCTCTACTCCTAGAGAAGTGTATACCTTATATTCTGGTTGAGCTGGGCTATTTCAATCTTGTCTTTGTTCATGCTGTCTCCTTGGCCTGGCCTCTTGGTACCCACCTTCCTCCACCTGTGTACCTAGCAAACTCTGACCCCTCTGCCTAGGTGCTATTTCTTCTCTCACTTTCCCTGCCCCACACAGAATTAATTGTTCACCTTTAGCACATGCTGCTTTTTGAGCACATTGCACTGAATTGTGAAATTTGTTTAGTCTGTTTCCTCCCTACCAGGCTCTATATTCCATTAGGGAGGAGACTGCATCTCATTCATTATTGTATTTCTGAGTTCCCACACAGAATTTGAGACTAAATGTTCAATAAATACTTGGGAAGTGGATTAGAGGTTAGAATTCTCCCATCCCCATTGACAGACTTTCCTACTGCCCTGTAAGTCTTTGCCGCCTTTTGCAAATTTTCATGAGAGTTATGGACAGCGATTAGATTGCTATATGTGTTCCAGAAGAAAAATATCATATAGCCATCATTTCTTGAGTTTTTGCTAGGTATTGTTCTTAAGTAATAGATGCATATTAATTCATTTAATCCTTACAACAACCTTATGAGGTAGGCATCACCTTTATCATCAATCATCCTCACTTTAAAGTGAAAATAACAGACTAGATGGGTGAAGTAACTTGCCCAAGGTTACAAAGCTAGGAAGTAGGAGAGCCAGGATTTGAATGCAGGCATTTTGGCTACAGAGTAGACATTCTTAACTATCACCCCATACCGTTTCCATTTGTACTGTGCTGTTACAGCCTACCCCTTTGTCTTACTTATTTGGAAGCAACAAACATAAGCCTTCAGGAATATTATATTATAATTTAGAACATTTTAATCTACTTGGCTATGTAAGTATGGGAATGTTTTATTGATATAATTTTTGATGTATAATTTGCAATTTTAAAGTAATTAAATAAAATATAAATTATAATATGACTTGTTTTACAATTGTATAAGTTCAACATTTGGCTAAGAGGAAAATACTAAAATGTATTGCTATGGTCTTTCTCAAAGAAGTGTAGACTTTTAGAGTCAAAAGGGACTTTGAACCTCACTCAGAAAGATGACTCTTTACCCATGGTAATACAATCTAAAATTTTAAATAGAAATAATTTTGGAATATTAGCCAACAGATTTAAGATTTTTAACTAATCCAAATAAGTGTAACTTATAAATATAATTGTTAAATGAAATTATAAGTAGGAGTTTTATTGAATTCCCACTGTGAACTCAGAACACTTATGAATACATTGTTTTACTCGAAGAAGACGCATTTCTAAATAATATTGTTTATAAGGTCACGTTTTTGGTCAAGCACATTATTAAAATAGCTTCTTGACAATAAATCTTCTTTAGAATATCAATAATTACTCTTTCTTTAGTTACTTATTCTTCCTAAGTTTGTTTTTCTGAAAAAAGAATGAATCTCTGCTATACATTCTAGATTGGAGGATTCATAAACAAGTAGAGAGAAATCTTCAAGATTTCTATCATTTAATCTGTGAAGGAAATATTTGTTTTAATTATAATTAAGCCTCTCTTTATTTTTAAAGATGAAAAATAGAAATCGTTATTGGAAAACCAAGTGGTGCAGCCCTAAAAGACATATAAGAAAATCCGATCCCTTTCAAAAGAAGTAAAAACAAATACAGGACAAGCCATAATTTAAGGAAACAGGGAATTTGGACTTTGTCATCTTATATTTGACTTTGCAGTGAGGTATGCAGAATGACCATCTACAGCTATCACTAGATTACATTCCAGAAAGTTCGGGAGGTGAAGAGACTATGAGAGCCATCAGGAGAAGTAATGGATACTATCACCTTTGCTGTAGATGAGTGACCCAGGGCATGAAGAATTCAACCAGCTTATTTAGAATCACAATGTAGGTTGTGACAATATTCATAATGTTCACAATATAACACTGAAAGTAGGAAATCTAATAACAATGTTGAGGATATCTAAGTCTAGCTAAACCTGTGGGCCTGGTTCTGGGACCACCCTCTACTGACCTCCCTCTTGGTAAGGGCCCACTGAGTCTGGCCTGGCACCCTGGGGTTCCATAGCATCAGTTTGGTTACCTCTTCTGAGGCAAGCAGGTCACCAATGGATGAGCCTAGTGATCTAAGAGACCTCAGGCCACTCTCATGGTGATCAGGAGCCCCAGTCCCCAAGCTCTAGTTCATTTAGGACTGATTTTCCCGATGCCATCTGGACCCCAAGGATTACAGCCAGTGGGAATAGTATACTTAGAGGTTATCATCAAAAAAATTAGAGCCCTCCCTTCCAGACTCCTACCCCCCTAGAATTAAATAACAGAGATAAAAGAATGACAGATGGAAAAAGAGAAAGTGTAATATAGGTTACAACATGAGATAATTATGACCAAAGGGCAAATATTCCTCTTATTGCTTTTGAAAGTCAAACTATTTGAACATTAACATTACTGTGATTTCTGATTTAAACTCCTATTAAATGAAAACTATTGTACATATTTTTAATTTATCTTTAAATAAAAGACTTACTGAATTTATTTTCTTTTTTAATCCTGTGTGATCCAGTTTCAGTTCCACTCACATTCTTTACATGTAAAGTCTAGGTGTCGATATAATGAAAATAACCTTATGCAATTTGACTTAAAGGCAAGCCATTGCAGAGGGAAACCAGAATAAAAATATGTGTATTTAATTCAAGCACGCAATTTTTGCCTGCAGAGGTGAACACAGGCAGCTTGGTTCTTAAGTAGAGCGCTACCTGCTTGGAGGTCTCCCAATTATGAAGTCTGAAACAAAAATCCAATTTTCTGTTTTTATAGTTGCTTTAGCTGTTTGGGTATGAATTAGCTATAGTTGAACTACATTGAATTTTGTTTTAGCATGGGGTAAGACAAGAGTAAATGTAACTGCAATATACCAGAATGATGTGCTGACCTCCCTTCAAATTAACTTTACAAATTAAAAAGAGACATTATTTTTTCAAAACATGTCAATAATATATATTACCACAAACCACTGATGGGACAGTATGCTTATATAGTTTAAAATTTCTGTGTGATTGAAGATATGTTATCAAAAGAGCCATTGATTTCAACACCAACTGCTGCCAAACTCCTGCTCTGTTTTTTCTCTCCTTCTTATGTAATTACTGCTTTACTGGAGTATGAGTGACTTATTTCTTACTTTGAAAACAGTCATTGTGGATCCTATTTAGGTTTTCTAAGGACTGGACAGTGATTTATCTTCTTTTTCTTGTAATTATTCTCTCGAAAATTCACTAACGGTGAAGATTCTCCAAAGGGTCTGCGTAGTGTGATTTTCATAGATTTGTTCACCATGAGGTTACAAGTTGGAGGAGTTAAGAGAGCACCTCATTGCAGTCTAGCACACCGTACAGGAGGACAGTGGACAGATGAGGACTGTCAGGCCTCAAGAGTGTCAGCAACCTCACACATGCTCAGATATTGAGTATCTAAAATGAAGCCTGATATTAAGAGAGAAAGTTCTGCATTCAGTTACCTGGCATTATATCTTTAGAATGTCTACCCGTTTAGAAAGGATTTTGAAATATAATTAATAACATGGCATTTATTACTGTTCCTAGTACTTAGTAATGCTGGCATTTGCCACTGCTGTTCTATTTAGGGATAGCAATACCCTATTTATCTGTACGTTTCTATATGAAGACAGTGGCGTTGGAGTTGCCTTTTGAATAGATAGCCAAAGGCTATGGTCACATTTGCTTTTGTTAACAATCTCACATTACCCAATGTCTATATTTACTGTTGCTTCTATAATGATAAATTAGAATCAAAAGGAAACAAGATGAATTTATAAAATAGCTGCTATATCTATTCCAACTTATTAATAAGTAACATGGCTTGACATTTATTATTTATATTTTAAAGTGAAATGTGCTTTATGTTTTGTGGTGATTGCAAAACTTTTCATCATTCCTAGGTATCATCTTATTTTATCATTTCTAAAATGAATATTTGGGGTGTTTTGTATCTTGTGAAAGGCTTTTTTTAAAAAAAAACAATGACAGGTTTTAATCTGTTTTTATGAATTAAAACTAAACATAAACCACTTCACTGGTGGGGGGCAGGCAGAGGAGCAGGGCTTGGGAGAGCTCCCAGTACCCTGAGTGTGACTCCCTGAGTGCCTGCTGTTTACTGCTTGTCTGTGTCCTCAGGCTCTCGCCCTGTCATTCAACTCCAAAACACTGACTTGCCTACTTTCTACTCACCCCTGTGGCTCTGTGCCAGTCTTCAGAAAGGATCTATGAGTTAAAGTATGCCCTTTGTCTACACTGCGCTCTCGGATGACTGTGCTGTCAAAGCAGAAATGAAAAAGCTCCTCTGCCTTACTTTATTCCTCCGAAGAATAACACAAGTGTTATAGAGGATGTATCACATTGTGAATTTCCATGCAACGCTGCAATATGTTAGATTCCGTTTAATCCTCAAAATAGCCCTCTAAAATATTATTCCCGTTTTATCACAAAAAGACAGAATTGAGGCTCAGAGGTGACGAGTGACTTGTCTGAGTTTATGTAGCTGTAAATGGCACGTCCAGGCCTTCAACAAGGGGTTTCTGCCCTTCTGTCTCTTTTCTCAGCATCACAGCTGCCTCAATCTGTTGTTAATTTTAGATTAAGCTGTATTCATTTGAGTCATGATTCTTCATAATCTAAATGTAAATTCTTTGTTTTGTTCAATGTTCTTGTTTTATGGTTAACAAACAACAACAAATGACTAACTGAAGCTGCAGCCTTTAATCCTTGTAAAACAATAGGAGAGAGAAGTCCTCATCATAAGGTGCCAGCCGCCAGGAAGGAAGCCGGGAAAGTCTCCTCCCAGGGGGTAATTGATTCCTATTGGCATAATACTCCATGTGGCACTGAGTTAGGAGGCTCCGTGAAAAAGTGTCTGCTCTTTTTCCTCTGCTGCCAGAAGAAAGTTCACAAAAGCCTTTGTTCTTTCCACACCCTTGGAGGGAGCTAGTTAGGGCCCCTGTTTGTGTCCAGGGGAATCAGTGCTGAGCATTTGTAAATGAACTGAGGGTAGATGGATAGCTCCGAAGAAAAACAAATTTTAAAATTATCACTATTTATAAGCCCAGCGATTTAGTAGTCTAAAAAACATCTATGAACAACAAAATAATCCTAAAGGAGGATAAGAATTTTAGAATATACAATTTAGAAAATCAAATTTATCAGGCTCAGAGCTCAGGGAAAAGAAGGTCTAAGAGATAAGAAGTCTGGGACACTGGGCCTAGATTCTGCTCCTGACTCTGTGCCCTTGGGTAAGACATCGAAGTTCCCCAACCCAGATTCACCCGTCTAAGGAGGGCGCAGGACCTCGTGGCCACTCAAGTGCAGGAGCCTTCCTGGTGAGAGCACACTATTAACCAGAACCTTGACCAGCCCTTTCTCACTAGCCCAATGAAATTGCTCATGTTAGAAACTGGACCTTTTGGCACAAGGGAAGTGGGGAAATTAAGTCCAAATTACAAAGAAAGGGTGTGGGATCTAAGTTTAGGGATAGGTATTTTACTGAACTTCCAGGGCTGGGCATGGCACCTGTCATGTGGCAGGTTTTCAATAAATAGTGAATGATGGGTATTTAGTCTGATGGAAGGTCAGGCCTCCGCCAGTGATGGTTAAGGACGTCGGATCTGAGGGCAAATGAGACCTGTGACTGAGATGTGAATCACACATTAGCACAGTAACCTAGACAGAGTTATAAGCCTCAATTTCTTCCTGTGTAAAATGGAGATACTACTTCACAGGGTTATGAGGATTAAATGAGAAAATGCTTAGTTCATTGAGCACACAGAAAGTGTACAATAAACATTAGCTATTATTATTACTAATGTTATTTATGATCAAATCTTTCACTCCAAAGGCTTCTCTGAGGAGCAGGGAGGCTCCAGAGGCAAGAAGCCTGGGGGTGGGAAATCTGTTCGCCTTCTAAGGCCTTAGGCTTCGGCGTCTGATGCCTGCCCTCACTCCTGTGAGCAGAAACCCTCCTGGGACCCGTGATAGGGCTGAAATAGAGGGTCTGAAGAAGAGGCCTAGAAGTTAGGTGGACTCAGAGAGCCCCAATCTCAGCCTCTTCTGTGCTGAGGCCCAGAGGGGTCTTGGCCTGCGCTACTGGGAGAAACGGACTCGGGCCTGAGTGCATCAGTTGGGAGGGCACTGCTGGGGGCAGATCCCCAGGTGGGGACACCAGCTGTCATTCGTTCTTCTGCAGGCAGTTAGGGAGATGGTGGCCAAGGTGAGACTGCTCAGCACAGTCCATATATGTTGACCAGGAAAATCTAGGCTTTTTCCAAATCTCCCTGCCAGACCTGGCAGCCCATTCCCATGTATATATTTAAGGCATGTTTGCACATGGAACCTTATCTTTGTAGCCACCTTTCTTACCATCTGGGAAAGGAAAGGTCTTTCTAGCAATTTGGGGTGGAGAGATTTCTCCTGTTTCCATATGACAGTTTCTGGTTTAGGAGAACTTTCCAATGTTACATTTCTCTGGGGCCTTTCCACCTGTCAGCGATAGATAGTCTTCCCTTTGTTTAACTAAAATTGATGCCGGTGGGAAAGTATGAGTGGCCTCATGAGCCTGTGAGTGTGTGAACATATTTTTAGGAAATATGTCTCTAGGGGGCCATCAAAAACTGACAGCTCAGCCACAGAAATATATGCGATTTTGAGAACATCAAGAAGTTGCCTTTTGCAAGGTAAGGTTACAATGATTCTTGACCAGGAGGGCAAGGAGTCCAGCAACAAGAGCTCATTCGACAAGGCATTTTCTCGGCTGAAAAGCTGCCTCCCTGTTGCTAACCTCTCCTGAGGAGGTCTGGGAGACTAGAAACCAGGAAAATTAAGACGTTCCATTGCCTCCTTCTGGGAGCCAGAAGCCGAATTCCCGGCAGGCAGAGCAGGGGAGAGGGCGGCTTTCGGGCAGTTCCTCTGAGAAAAATAAAGTTACTTAATGGCATAACATTCTGGCTTGAAGACAGGGATTTATCAGAGGCAAATAATAACTTTCAAGAAACCTTGGACACTCCCACCCCCATTCATTTCCAAGGCAGCTGAGTGTCTGCATCTTGAGCAGCATACACAGATTCGGGCCTCCTGTCGCTCTCACTTTCTTTTTAAAGTGACTCCCTTTCTGAAGAAGGCGGTCAGAAAATTGACCCCCCCCCCACGGGAAAGAAAGAAAAAATCAAATACAAATGAGCTTGGCACTGCCTGTCTCTTCCAAAACGCCGTACGAGCGTGCGTGCGGATGAGGCTGTTGAGTGATTTCTCCTTAAGATTTTTCGCTCTGAAAGAGTTCTCTGTGGAGCCGTGAAGCAATTCTCCTCGCTTTTGTCTTCCGCAAGTTCCCGAGGTGGAGACAGTCCTAGGCGTTATAAGCCGCGTTAGTGACCACCAGTGACGGAAACCGCTAATCACCCGGTCCGCTTTGATCTCCAGGGCCGTTTGGCCAGTAACACTGGAGGCTCGGGTCTTGGCGCTTTCCCAGAACTGCACTGGCGGAGTCTGCGAGTCGCCCTGGGCTCTGCAGCGAAAGTACACGCCGAGGTCTGGATCAGACTTTAAACCGTTTTCACAGACTACCCCGGTTTCAAAAACGTGTGCCGAGCTGCTGTGCTGCTGGAAGCTGACAAGCACCCTTGTGCAGAGGTGTTTGGTTAGTTTCAGCAAGTCGCTACCTTGGCGCTTTTCTGTAAATTTGGGGGGTAGACCAGGAAAGTAAAATTTAAAAAATCTCCACGTCCTCTACCATCTCTCCTCTTGCCCACCTTCCTCTTCCATTTCGGTTGTGGGAGTTTGTCCTCTTTGCTGGGACTGCAACGTGTGCGCGATCGTTTGTGAAATGAACAAAAGTCATCGTCAAGCGGGACGACGGGGACAGATCGCTGATGGCAGCCTGGGGGTGGGAGCGAAGGCCCGGCCTCCGAGGATAATAGGGAGCCGTCCTCCCCCCTCGCCTGGTCTCCATGGCCCCTTCATTTTCCAGGTAAGATGAATGTTCCTTCATCCATCATCCGCAGAGAATGCCCTTTCCCAGGCGAGCAGAGAATCCGCTCTCTGATGAAACCTATTAGCCCCGAGCTGGACGGCTTTGTGGAGCCATCCGAGACTCTCCATTCTGGCCTTTGTCCGCGGAATATAATCATTTACGTAATGCATTGGCGCGGAACTCAGCGCGGGCGGCGGACACCTCGTGCGGGGCCAGGACCGGCCGGCGCATCAGCAGCTCCCTCACCCGGCAGCTCCCTGGGACCACCCTCGAGGATGCACGGGCGCGTGTTTTGGGGGAAGCTGCAGGCTCAGGGAAAGGAACCCAGTGCCTGATCCAAGTGTTTTGCCTTCTTTGGTCATCTCTGGGCTGTTGTACTAAAAAAAAAAAAAAAAAAAGAAAAGAAAAGAAAAAGAAAAGAAAAGAAACAGAAAAAGAAAAAGAAAAAGAAAAGGCAACGTTTTGGTGGGTTAACCAAAGCTGGATCCCTGTGATCCTAAAGCCGGAGAAATAAACCTGACACAAATTCCGCTTTCCTGGCGGACGTTGCTGCCGCGCGGTTTTTTCATGCTGACCGTTGGGACCCGCAGCTCAACCGCCACAGGTGCCTCGGAGCGCGGAGGGGCCTCGGGTTCCGATCACCCGCGCGCCGGGCCTGCACGCGCCGCGGCGACCCTGCCCGAGCGTCCGCGGAGAGCCTGGGCGGAGAAAAGGGACATCCGCAGAGAAAAGAATCCGCAGGCGTTCGAGGCGCGCACACTTGGCAAAGTAAATGCAATCTCTTTAGTAAGCCGAGGTCTCGGGATATTCATCCTTTCAGAGGAGGGTGCTCCTACTCAGACATCTCGGCCGTGCTGACTTTCCACTAAAAATGACGCCAAAGTGCCAGGAACGCGCCCCACTCCCAACAGGTGCAGGACCTTTCGCGCGGTCACTCCTTGGGCCTCTATCCTCCTAAATCGGCCGCTTAAAGGCCGGAAGTGCTTAAGTTTCCAGTGCAAGAGGGAGCCAGCAGCGGGAAGGGATCTCGGTGCAGAACCTGGAGCCTGGAGTCGGCCCGCCCCTTCCAAAGAGAGCGCGGTCCAGCGCCCTCCCCGCTGCGAACCGGGCTCGCCGCCAGGGCCCAATCAGTGTGCTCTCCGGTCTGTGACGGCGTTCGGCCCCGCCCCCTCGACGGCCATAAAAGGCCGCAGCGAAGGTGGAACTTCTGAGCACTGTGCTCGGCCCTGCTCCGCAGCGAGGGCCCAGGTGTGCAGGTTCGTCTTGCTCCCGGTAGCGCCGCTCCCACTGTTCCCGCGGTCAGCCGCCGGTTCCTTGTCTTCCTCACTCCCCATTGCGGATTGGCTGAGCCGGTCTCCAGGCTTCTCCTTCTTCCTTCTTTTTCTTCCTCTTTCCTCGGCAGCCGCAGTACCTCGCGCTGTATCTCACCTGGCCTGCAGGTGAGCAGCGGCACAGCGCCCCTGTCTGGCGAGCTCACCCTGCTCGCGCCAGAGCGGCGGGGGCACCCCTCCTGGGCTCCCTCTGCCCTACAGGATGAAGAACCCGATGCTGGAGGTGGTG
>CAUYSK010067515.1:0-12912 GCA_963575035.1 Avahi laniger | reverse complement strand
CCATAGGTGCCTGTGCTGTTATCACATACACTGTCAGGAAAGGGCATTAGCTCCCTCTGCAGCCCGGCACTCTGAGGTCTTTCCCACGCCCTACAGCCAACAGGAGCTAGTCAAAGGCCTTATTCTTAGACTGCGGAGAGTTTGAACTTGAGAACCTGGTGGGGCGGGAGTGAGATCACCATGCCGAGAAAAGAGCACAGGCGGCAGGCCCAGGGCTGCCGGCGAGACTGGCTGTGGCCGGGGTCCGGGAACTCCGATGCCAGGAGGGTCCCCGCCATCACCTGGACCGCTTGTGCGAGCAGTGTGGTCTATGCGGACACCTGCTTTCCTTCTGGGAGTCTGGAATGTGGGTACCTGCCAGGCAGAGATGCCCGCGTGATCAGCCCTGAATAAAAACCCTGGCCACGGAATTTCTAGCGGCCTTTCCTGAGAGACAGCACTTGGTACACGTTGCCATACCTCACTGCTGGGGGAATGAGGTGCACCCTGCGTGACCCCACCGGGAGAGGACTCTGGAAGCGGGAGCCGGTCTCTGCCCTGTGCTGGTTTTGCCTTGCGCCCTCCCGCTGTGAGCACCCCACAGCTGAGTTCTGAGTCTTCCTCCAGAATCGTCGAGCCTGGGGGTGGTCTTGGGGCCCCGACACAACCTGCCATCCTCTTCTCCGCCCTGGAACACACTCCACATTCTGGGACTCCATTTCCTTCCCCAAGAAATTTGTCCCATGCCCTCCCTGGCTCACACCCGCCCGCCCCGTTCCTGCAGCACCGAGAACAGAAACTTGGAAACCTGGACCCGGGAGCCCACCCCTGCCGCCGCCTCTCCCCGAGGTCGGGAGCAAAACGGAGCCGCACAGAAGCAGCTTCCACCCGGCTTTCAAGCCTCATGTCCACCAGGCAGCAGCCCGATTCCCGGTCCTCCCCCCAGCGAGCTCAAGTCAAAACCCAAACGTTAAGGCCACTTCTGCCTCCAGCCGCGCTGATCTGAAAGTAGAGGGCAGGAGGCACCGGCCGAGGCGGCTGCTGCAAAACAGCTGTCTGCCTCTCTCTGGCCTCCCGAACCTGACTCGCTTTTTCTCGACGTGGAGGAAAAGAGGAATCCACGCACAGAGATGAAAGCTACCCGTGAGAGCACAGAATAGACTATGTTCCCGGGGGAATTCTCCAGAAGCCAGCTCCGCAGAAGAGGCAGTAAAATGAATTAACTTAGAGAAGGGAGAACGGAAGGGCCAGGGCGGGGGCCTGGGGTCAGCGGCTGAGGTCTGAGGAGCGCAGAGCGGCGAGCGCGGCCAGCGCCGAGACCGTACGGGGGCTCCTCACGCAAAGGCAGAGCCACCGTGTGACCAGCAACCCCACGGCCGGCGTAGATCCAGAGGGGACGAAATCAGCAAGCTGAAGAGGCACCTGCTCTCCCGCGATCATTGCGGAGCCACGCACAGTGCTGAGACGCGAATCAGCCGCAGCGTCCATCGCTGGACGAGAGAGTGAGGAGGATGCGGTGTGCGCGCGCGCACACACACACACGCACACACACGCACGCACACACACGCACGCACACGCACACACGCACGCACACACGCACGCACACACGCACACACACACGCACACACACGCACACACACACACGCACGCACACGCGTACACACACACACACACACACACACACACGGGAATGTCACCCAGCCTTAAACAGGAAGGAAATGCTATCGTTTGTGACAAAACGGGTGACCACGCAGGACGCTACGTGACGCGAAATAAGGCAGACGGAGAAACATACGCACTGCGCGATCTCGCTCAAACGCGCGATCTAAAACAGTCGAGCCGCAGAGGCAGCGAGCGAACGGTGGCCGCCAGAGGAGGTGGGGAGGGCGGGTCGGGGAGACGTCGGTCAGAGTCCCAGCTGCACCCGAGGAACATTCCATTCGGGACACCCAGCGACAGCCCCGTAAGGACGGTTAGTGACAATGTCACTTAGAACATTTGAAACGTACTGAGAGAGCAGCTCTTAAGTATTTTCGCCACTACAGGAAAAACGTGACTAAGTGAGGTGACGGATACATCGATGAACTCGTTAGCCGTGCTACAATGTACATATACGTGATGCTACCATGTTGTAAACCACCAATATATCCAATGTTTACTTTTCAACTTAAAAAATTAACTTTTTAAAAAAGGCCTATCTATAGGAGAAAACCTGAGTGTCCACGCAGGAAACAGAGACCCACGGAATTTCTGTGGGAATGGTGGAAGCCACTGAGCCTAGCTGGGCACATCTCACAGAGAGCAGATGCGCAGGGAGAAGAGGCCACGGGCTGCGGGCTTGTCCCCGAGGCGGGCCACACGTACGGCTCTGACACCCTCCCAGTCCTGCTTGCAGACAGAACTTCACAGGGGACAAGTTCCCCACAATCCGATTTATCAGCAAGGTGTTCCAGGCTGTGTCGATATCTAAAGATCTTTATGGCACCCTGACACAGCTGAGGGCTGCCTCTGCTAATCTGCGGAGACGCGTCAGCTGACGATCGCTAATTAATCTGCTGCCTTATGGCCCTTTTACAGCACCAAGCCCCTTACAGAGGGATAATAAAACCCTTGAACTATGGAGTCAGGGTAAAGACCTTTGATGGCTTCATATTCTAGAAGCTACCAGTGCCGAGGCAAGCCAGACTTCCCATCACCCCGCCCTGGCGCAGTGTGTGCCGTGAGGGGAGGGGGCCGCGTGCGCACCAGCCGCCCACCCCCCCAGGCGGACAGCAGGGCTCACCGGGTGGATGTCCAGGAACAAGGAATGCTCCTCTTGGTTGGGGTGCAGGCCCGTCACTGCTTCCGCCAGGACCGGGTCGGCGTTGTAGAAGTGAGGATGGGAGAGAAACAAGGGGGCACCTAGAAGGCAGGGGGCAGAGAAGGGGCGTCAGACGAGGCGAGTGGGTCAGCACATCCAGAGGCCTGCTTCGGGCCAGGCCTGAGCGGGTCTCGAGGGACACACAGCCGACGAGACAGAGCTGCAGTTCGCAGGGCCCTGTGACGATGACAAGACGCGGACGCCAATGACCAGGCAGGGAGGGTCCCTCCTTCACGGTGTAAAGAGGCCCCGGGTACGGGGACCAAAGGAAGGAAGAGGAGAGGGTCTCTGACAGACGCGCGTGGGGACGGCGGAGCGGCGCAGGGAGCGGGGAAGTGCACGGCGCACGCAGAGGCATCGCGGAGGTGAGCACAGAAAGGTAAGTCGAGGCCGGGTTTGAACTCGGGTGTGGGGAGGACGTCTCCAGTGCCAAGCCAAGCAGCCCAGACGCAGCGACCGTCAGAGAGCTCAGCCGTGCACACCTGTGGCCAGGTCCCGTGTCCACAGGAGGGAGGAGACACACCTGCTCCGCTCCTGGCCCAGCAGCCAGCCCGTGGCCGGACGCCGGCGTGTGTCAGTGGGGACAGACTCGCCCCGAGTGAGAAATTCACACACAGAAACGTGAGGCCAAACCTCGCCGTCAACCGACGGAACGCGGCAAAGCCCGACTCGTCCTCCGGACAGCGGTCGACGGGTCACAGGCCCAGCGAGGCTCTCTCGGGGCCTCTCGGAGACCAGCGCCGGCAAAGCCACGGACGGCGCGGGCTGTGGAGCTGGGCAGGGGGACGGCAGTGGGGAGCGATTGCTCATCGGCCAGGGGTCTCCTTTGGGATGATGGGAATGTTCTGGCACTGGAGAGAGGTGACGGCTGTGCCACAATGTGACTGCTAAATGCCACGGAACGGCCCACTGTAAAATGGTTAATTTTGTTATGTGGATTTCACCTCGATAAAAAAAAGAAAAAACAAATCAAATATACGAGTCAAATATACAAATTCGTCCTTCCCTCAAACCACCAGCCCCTCCCTCCCTGCCGGCCAGGGCGGCGTTCACACCTGCGTACGTCACACCACCTCGTATTTCTAGAGCATTTCTGCTTTTCTGAGCAAAGCCAGGCACCGGTTTGAAATAAAAGCCGGGATTTTATTGCTGTCGGGCTTCATTTTCTCAGCGTCCTCATACATCTCTTCCCTGAACGATTCTCGGACGTCATCCGCAGCAGCCCTCCCCACTCGGCCACGGCGGATACCCACCCCCACACTGGGACCCAGGGTGCTTCTCTGATCCGACTGCCGTTGCTTTCCCGAAACATCTGTATTTTAAAAGAGAGCTTTACATCCCCACCGACACTGGCAAACACTTGCCACAAATGTTTAGAAAGTAAATGTTAGAATCAATGCAATGGAAACCAATGAACGTCGTCAGCTCTAATTAGATGCTGTCACCTGCGGAAGGCTTTGACCTGCTCTTTCTGTTGAAAACAAACAAACAAAAACCCAGACAGACATGAGGATAGAAAGGTCTTCCAGCCCTGTCAGCACCAGCAGAGACTTTTTCCTGGAAGTAACAGGAAGGACGGAAAGGAATGGGAAACAGGGGTTCTTTCTTACTTCCTCGGACGTCATTGAGCACCCGCAGGGACAGTGCCCCCCATAATTTGGAAAACCCTGTCTCCCATTCTCCAGCCTCAACCGAGAAAGCAAACCCACAGAGCAAACACGGCACCCCATCTTTGTAGGCGACGACACGCTGGGGACCCTCGGTAAAGGCGGTGGCCACCACGCCCGGCCCTTGAGGAATCTCAGACGAGCCCCGTCCTGCCTCCAAGCCCAGGCAGACACGCACGGGGGTGGAGCTCCCTGCCAGCGCCTGCCCAAGCTCGGACGGTGAGCCTGCTTGCACCCGGGCTCGTGTTTCTTCCGATTTTATTTCCAAACAGGCTGAGCGAGACGTGCCCGGGCAATAAACGGTAATTAATTTATTGCTTTATGGCACATCTAACCAGGCCTAATTGCCCAGGATTGCCAGGATGATAATTGATCGGCTTGATTGGGCAAGTCGGAGGTTCTCACAGCAGAGAAGTTTGATGCGAGGGAGTTGTCTGAGTTCGAGAAATTTTCAAGGCCCAGAAAGGCAAATGCGTGGGCACCTTTCTTTCACATAAGGAGCCACAGAGACGCAGACAAGGTACACCAAACGACACATGCAAACACCGTGATAAAGATCAAAAACCAGGAGCTCAGATGCCCGTGGACAATGGCAGGGGTGGCTCCCACGACGGAGTACTACGCAGCAATGAAGAGGATGGATGACAACCACCCGGGACGTCAGGGACAGACTGCTCCACGCGGTGATGGGTGGACGAGGCCAGAAAAGGAGAAGAAAGGAGTCTGCGCTTTATCATCCCATCTGCACGAAGACCCCACATAGGCCAACTCCGGTGCGGAAGTCAGGACAGTGCGGGGCGGGGCGAGGGCAGTGTCCGTTCTGTTTTCTGATCTGGGTGCCGGCTACCTGGGCGTGTTCACTTGGTGGAGTTTCGAACTGTGCGTGGCATTTGGACACTTCTCTGTGTATATGTACATTTCTATTTAAAAGAAAACACTTTGTTTAAATGAATAATTTTAAATTCCCTTGTACTTTTGAAATTCTTTTGGCAGATGTGCTAAGAGGAGGCAGTGCACACCTCGTCCCAAGCCCTTTGGAGGCGACGGGAGTATTGTTTCTTCCCCATCTTTTGCTACTTACACCCCAATTTAGTCTACACTGGAATTCCACGTGGATCAGCACATATTCCCAGCCATGTGTTTTGAGTGGGGCCGGCCCCACCCATGGAGCCCGGCTGAGCATGTGACACAAGTCTGGCCAATCAGCATAGGCCACCCTTGGCTACAGTGATTGGCCCACAGCTGGGCATGGGATGCCAAGCAGACCAATTAGAGAGAACCCTAGGACTTTTGCTGGAGTGAAGAGGACCCAGGTGGTCCCTTTCCACAGGGCTCAGAGCTAGGAGGAGGTGAGCCCGGAGCCTCCACGCGGGAGAGCCTGCCTGGCGGCAAAGCCAGCCTGGCAGAACGCTGAGCCAAGACTTGGAGAAAGGCAGCTTCCGGACACAATCCAAGCTCTGGATCTGTGCCTGACGCAGGGATCTGCCCTAGAATTTTTGGTTAAACAAACCAAGAAGTGCCCTTTTGGCCCAAATCAAGTGGAGTCTAGCATCTGCCACTTGCCACACACTTGTTTTAACACACCTCCTATCAGGTGATCCAGCATCCTCCTCCTCACAAGCAGAAATTCCCATAGATACCCGTGCAGAAGGAATGACACGAATAGGGGATGATGCCTGGCTGGCCACAGCAAGGAGACAGAGCCGGCATTCCAGGCCCCAGTCCCAAACCTTTGCCCACCACGTGCCCTGTTCTGCCTGAAATTGGGGAAACCATGCAACCCGTTGGCAGTCCTTCCTCCCAGCCCCAGGCCAATCCCCCAGGATCACCATCTCCAGCTGCAAGACACGGCTTCGACCAGAGACCCAAAAAGGCAAGACACAGTCAGACAGAGGGTCAGACCAAAAGACGGTGAGAGAATGACCCACATGGAAATCCAGAGAAGGAGCTCTCCAAGAGGGGGAACAGCCCATGCAAAGGCCCTGGGGTGGGACTGAACTTGATATATTCTAGAAGCAGGGAGAAGGCAACAGAGCTGAAGAATAATGAGAAGAAATGACGGGAAGTGGGAAGAAATGATGTCAGGGAGGCCAGCCGGGACCAGACCCTGCAGAGCCCCAGCCACGGTGAGGAGTTTGGACTCCTCTATAAACGCAGAGGGAGCTGCTGGACATCTTAAGCAAAGAGTGGGTGACAATATGCATTGTTGAAAGACACAGCCCCCCTCCCCGGGCTGCCATCGGGAGCTGTGCTCCCCACATAACGTCCAAGGGTGATGTGAACGCTCTCTATCTGCCGTCCAAGACAGCAGCCACTAGACACACGCAGCTGTTGAGCATTTGAAATGTGGCCAATGTGACAAAGAAACTGCCTTGTTAACTTGATTTTGTTGAAACCAATTTCAGTTGAAACAGCCACACAAGGCCAGTGGTGGCCACAGTGCACAGTTTGGGGAACGGTTCACAGGACAAGGAACAGCCAGAGGGGCCTGGACACCAAGTGAGATCCTTCGAAGACCTGGGCCACTAGGCAGGGCACGGGGGGAGGTGGGCAGGAGAGAGGAAGGGGCTCAAGCCACCTGGGCTTGCCATGTGCTGGACGGGGCAGGGTGCAGCAGGGGAGGACACCTGAGGGTCCAAATTGAGCAACTGAGGCAGGGGTGTTTCCAGGACAGGCACCAAAGATGCCCCAGGACATCACACCAGCAGCAATAATCACAGCCTGCAGCACGCCCCGCTGAACGAGAGGGCTGTACCTAACATGCACCGTCGCCAACTTCTACGCACCCAGGATGGGGCGAAGGGCCCTTCCCACCAAGCCTCACTCGCGAGATAAAAATCTCAGTGTGGGAGGACAGACGAATGCCCCAGCCGAAGATGTCCACACCTAATCCCCGGAGCCTCCGGCTAAGTTAGGTAACAGGACAAAGGGAATAAAGGTGGCTCTTCAGCCACCTTTAAGATGGGTCGTTCAGGGTTATCCGGGGGGCCCTTAAAATGGGAAGGGGGCAGAGAGGGTGGGGGAAGGGGCACCGCGCCGCCCGCCTTGAAGGGGGAGGAAGGGCCCGGGAGCGAGGCGCACAGGAAAAGGCAGAGACCCCGACTCTCCCCGAGAGCCCCCAGAGGGGACGCAGCTTCCGTGGTCTCAGCCCGGGGCACCCGCACGGCCTGAGCCTCGGGACTGCCAGGCGATAGACCCGTGTCGCTCTGACACGCGGCATTGCCTCCTTCCGTGTCGTACTCCCGCCGCCCGCATCATCTCCAACCGGTGGTAAGACCAAGAGTGCGGGGGCCGAAGGTCGCGTATGGGCAGACGAGCCCCTCGCCCCCGTCCCCGGGGGACGACACGTACTGAACCTGCAGGTGCTGACGTTCTGGATCCCGGACTCCATGCACGGGCAGAAACCTTCGTTGGGCGGGTAGTCGGACCCGTTGGCAAACAGGGTTTTGGGGGCCACGAAGCGGTAGGTGGGGATGCCCCGAAATACGCCCGGCTCCTTGTAGATGAGCTTCATGGACCTGCGGGGACAGGAGGGGTGAGGGAGGACACCCGGCCCACACGGCTGCAGCCAGGCCCTGCTGAAGGCTGCGCCGGTCCAGCCACGCCCCCCACCCAGGCCGCCACCTCCTGGGTCGCGGGAACAGCAGCGGCCTCCTCAGTGGCCTCCCTGCCCCAAGGCTGCCCCCCACACAACGCCAGTTTATTCCCCATGGTCAGAGGAAGCTTTAAAACAAGAACAGGAAACATCCTGCCCCCGCTGAAACCCGACAATTCTTTTCTGTCTAACCCGCAGTTAGGATCCGTTGTCCTTACCACGGCACACGAGCCCCTGCGGGGTCTAGCCCCTGCCTGCCCTCTGCTGGCCTGGCCCGTCCTTACCACTCCCACAGCTGCTTCCTGCCACAGGGCCTTTGCATCTGCTGCTCCCTCTGCCTGGAATGTCCTTCCCTCAATCTCCACCCACCAGATTTTAGTTCTTCGATAGATCTTAGCTCAGCTGTCACCTCCTCAGTGGCAGCACTGTCCCCCATGCCCACCCTCTTCACCCTCTGTCCGTTCATCCTGCTGTGCTTTCTCAAAGGCACTTCTCCACTGCGCCACCCATTCTGTCCCCAGCAGCCACTCATCACCCGCGGCTGCCCCACCCTCGAAATGGGGAAACCCAAATCGGGGTGTGCCGTGACTGTGACGCACAGTCCGGATTGCTAAGACTTGCTACCCAAATTTTTAAAAATCTCTTTGGTGTTATTCAAAATGATGATATCTTAGAAATACTGGGTCAAATACAATATAGTATTAAAAACAATTTCACCACTTTCCTGTTACTTTTTATATCATGTGGCTACTGGCGAATTTAAAGTTGCATATGTGACTTGTGTTAATATTTTTATTGGAAAGTGCCAGCTTAGACAATGGTATTATGTCAACGTCAAATTCCCTCGTTTGAAAACGGTATTGTGGTTCTGTAAGAAAATGGCCTTGTTTTGAGAAAACACCCACCGAAGTATTTAGGCATAAAGGGCACATTGTCTCCAACCGGCTCGCAGGCAGCTAAGTCAGGGTTCGCGCTAACGACTTTTCCAGAGTGACCAGAGTAGAACAGAGGACGCGGCAATGGCCACACGAGGGCTCTAGGAGCCAGTGTCTACTGCTGCCGCCCAGCCAGGGCCCACGGGACATGTCTGGCCCCAAGCAGACCCCCAGGCTACAACGCTGAGCCCCAAGGGGCCAAGCAGAGTCAGCTGACCTCTCAGCACCCAAGCGGTAACTCTGGGGCTTTTCTTCTTTTTCAGATCATCTTTCTGCCAGAGGGAACCCAGCTCTTGCCTGCATGTCACGGCCCCTTGCGACCTCAGCCGTGTTCTGCTCCCCTCCGCCCCGGCCAGCACCTGGGCCGGACCCCGGCCAGCAGCCGCTCTCTGGGCCTGCGCAGCCTCTGGGTCCCAGAATGGCTCCTCGAGGTGCAGCAAAAGAGAATTCAAGACAGCACCAGGGACGAAGGAGTTAAAGACACAAGGAGTCAAAATGCTCCCCAAGTGCACACCGAAAGCCACTTAATTCAGCCACAAGCCGTCGGGAAGCAGCCTTCCCCGGGAGGCCCAGAACGTCCCAGTTACCGGCAGGCCTCGGGGCTGTAGAACTCCAGCGAGGACTTGGGAGTCAAGAACGGCGCCCACATCTGCCCGGAAGTTCCGTTGATCATGTTGCACTGGTCGGAATGCCAGTAGTTGACCTGGGGAGGCAGTCAGACCCATCACTCAGGACAGCCCAGGCCCCTTCACAGGCGCCGCACACCTAACTTGCCCCAGTGTAGACACGGCCACTCGATGCCCCATGCTGGCACAGTGGGCCGTATAGACAGAGAGACAGACAGAGCACCCACTGCAGCTTCCCGTTCCCTGACTGTGGACCCCCGCGTGTGTAACTCTGCTAGGGACTCAGTTCCTCCGTCTGTAAAACGGGCCTATCGCTCACATCTCCGGGCTGCATCAAGAAGCAGCACAGTGACCAGGAGAGAGGGAGGTGGGGTGTCTGCCATCCTCACTCCTCGGAGTGGAAGTCAAGAGACATGTCCTCAGCCTGAGCAAGGGCAAGACCCGTCTCTAAAAAAAGTAGAAAAATTAGCTGGGTGTGGTGGTGTGACCTGCAGTCCCAGCTACTCGGGAGGCTGAGGCAGGAGGGTGGCTTGAGCCCAGGAGTCTGAGGTTGCAGTGAGCTGTGATGACACCACTGCACTCCAGCCTGGGTGACACAGCGAGACCCTGTCTCAAAAAAAAAAGCTCCCAAAAACAGGCGAAGTCAGGAAGTGGCACACAGGTGAATGACTTAAAATCATAATGGCCGCAGCCCTGGGAGAGCTCGAAACAGAACCGATCAGAACAGTTGCTTCTGTGGAGTGAGACCTCCACTCTCGGACCCTCTGCACGGTTAGAATTTTGTAAATCCTGTGCACATGTATATTACATGGAAACATATAAGCCACGGAGAACGTGAGCAGCGTCCGCTAAGAACGCACCCAGCCCTCGGCATCCGCAGCGATGACCACGGTGAGATTTAGTGGGCGAAAGGCACGCCGTTATACGATCGCTTTCACAAATGTTGGGAAAAGGCCACGAAGGTGGAAAAAGCAAGCTGCAAAACAATGCACGTAACATGATTTCATTATGTCCAAAGAAGGAAAAAACCCAGAGCTGTCCGTGTACACACAGGCGCGCAGATGGGTAACAACAGACAGGAAGAATACGTCCCGAACTCGTAACTGCGGGTTTCCCGGACGGCTGGGGGCGAGGGTGGGGTGGCAGAGGTGGCAGAAGGGCCCTTTGCGTATCTCTCTATTGTTTTGCTTTTTAATGTGCGTGTCTTCCTGTGTTCCTAGAGCAGCATTCTGAAAACATTTTTGCGCAAAAGAAGAATCAAAGGAATTGAAGAGCTCAGTTCCTGGCAGACGCCGGGTGCTCAGAGGGAGTCACCAATCCCGGCCCGGCCCTCCAGCTGGCGGAGCCCTAACCACAGGTGGCACCCCCACTCCAAGAGGCCCTTCCAACCCCTCGTCAGGACAGATGCCGCCCACCCTCCCGCGCCCTCGCCCCCGCCCCACCTTGCTGAGTCCGTTCCACTTGTCCACGAGGTGGATCCTGCTGAAGTCTTTGACCCCCGTGAACACGGTGAAGAGCCCGGAGTCAGAGTTGTTGAGCTGCGGACACGGCAGGGAGCGGCGTCCTTAATAAGCCTCAGGACGGGCCGAGGGACCCAGGCAGGCCACCACGCCACCCGTTCGGTTCCGGACTGTGCCCCTCCCCCGCCCAGGAGGATGAGGCCGTCCCACACCCCCGCCATCTGGGGATCGAGACGAGGGGCTGGGGGCTCTCCAGGACAGACACCCCCTGGATGCCGTGGGCCGCGGCCTCCCACCTCCTTCCTGACTCCAGGAGGGTCTGGCTTCCCTCCGGGTGAATGGCAGGGTGACCCCCCCGCCCCGCCCTGCCCCACCCCAAGTCAAAGCATGGCCGGAAGTGGCATGTCACTTGGTGGACGTTTAAGGACAGTGCGCATGCCTTCCCCAGGCTCCCCGCTGGTGCCAATGGGCCGTGGCAGGGTGCCAAGACAGAGCCTCCCTGGGCCCGGGGCCCTGCCTCACCAGGACGAGTGAGGGCCCTGGTCACTCACACTGGACATGGGGGGCAAGAAAGAAAGAAATCGTCACTGTTCTGAGATCCGGGGGCTGCTTGTCACAGCCGCGTGGCCCGGCCTGTCCTAGCCCGTCTGGGACCCGAGGGTTGTGGAGTGTTTCTAGACAGCAGAGCTGGGCCTTGGCACGCCAAGGGCATTTCCTAGGAGCAGGTCTCGAGGCCAGGACAAACACGGAAGCATACGCGGACAGGAGCCGCTGCGGGGCAGGCCCCAGAGGCCCAGCGAGGAACGCTACCGCGGCCGGCTGGCCCGACGGCTGCACCCATCCCAGGCTCGCTAAGCTAACAGGCCCCAGAGCCGGCTCCGCACAAAGCTCCGGCCTGGCCTCCTCACGGCTGTGCGTCTCCGTCAGGCCTCTGAGCCCACACTTCGGCCAGCACGAGGGTGACAGGAGCCCCCGCAAAGGGGCACTGGATGTTAAAGGAGCTGGTGCATAAAAGGGCTGAGCTCAACGCCCCGGACACTGTAAGAGCTCCAAATACCAGTCTACGTCATTATTATTGCTGTTGTTTTAAGAGACAGGCTCACTCTGTCACCCAGGCTGGAGTGCAGTGGCACCATCACAGCTCACTGCAGCCCTGAACTCCTGGGCTCGTGGGATCCTCCCATCTCAGCCTCCCAAAGCATTAGGATTATAGATATGAGCTATTGCACCCGGACTATTATTGATTTTTTTTTTTTTTGAGATAAGGTCTCACTCTGTCGCCCAGGCAGAAGTGTAGTGGCATCATCATAGCTCACAGCAACCTCAAACTCCTGGGCTCAAGAGATCCTTGTGGCTCGGCCTCCCGAGTAACTGGGACTACAGGTATGCGCCACCATGCCCAGCTAATTTTTCTATTTTTTGTAAAGACAGGGTCTCGCTTTTGCTCAGGTTGGGCTCGAACTTCTGGGCTCACACAATCCGCCCACTTTGGCCTCCCACAGTGCTAGGTGGTGTGAGCCACCACACCTGGGCTATTATTGATATTATCAATAAATGCTCACCCAGTAGGATCCTTAAATCATAATTACAATAGCCAAAGTATAGCAGACTCTGCTATTGATAGTTACTACCCGGCGGGTGCGGTGGCTCACGCCTGTAATCCTAACACTCTGGGAGGCCCAGGCGGGTGGATTGTTTGAGCTCAGGAGTTCGAGACCAGCCTGAGCAAGAGCGAGACCCCATCTCTACCAAAAATAGAAAGAAATTAATTGGACAGCTAAAAATATATA
>CAUYSK010067513.1:0-53830 GCA_963575035.1 Avahi laniger | reverse complement strand
GCCCCGCCATGCCGCCGCCGCCCCGCCTCGCCCCGGCCCGGCCCGCGGAGGAGGCGGAGGGAGGGCGCCCCCGGCCCGCCGTGGCCCCGGGGAGCCGCCGGCCGCGCCCCGAGCGCCCGCCTGCCGCCGCGCCGGCACCCTCCTGGGGCGCTCGCGGCGGGGAAGGGGCGGGCCCTTCCCGCAGCACCTCGGGTCTGGGGCCCTCCCCTTCTAGAAAGTCATCTGTGGCCCGGGACATCCGGCGGGACTCAAGGAAGAGGGGCGCGGCGGGGAGCACCGCGCAGAACTCCGCACAACCTCTGGCGCTTCCTCCTGGACCCTGAGCCTTTCCAAACACGGTGGCAGGGGCCTGGCCTCTTGGAAGCCCGGGGTGCCCAGTGTGTTTCCAGCTTCCGTAAGGGACACAGGTTCCCCCCCCCCCCCGGGGTGCTATTTAGCCAGGGAGGCCGCAGGAGGCCTGGACTCCTGGGTTCCAATGCCACCACCCACTGGGCTAGGGGAGGGACACCCTGTAGCCAGTGACCAGAACTCCCACGGAGCTACTTAAAAATGGGGGAGGGGGTAAAAGGCAGGGGGTGTTGCTCCAGGACTCAAGAAGTGAAACCTAGGCCTAGGGGTGGGGAGGGAGGATGGGGCAGCCCCCATAGTCCTCCCTTGGCCCCCACCCCCTGGCTTCTTCCTGGTCTCCCCTCCTGGGCCAGCAGATTCCCCTGCAGGGTGGGACCCACTGGGCGTCTCCCTCTCACTCCCACATAGGGAGCCCTGATGGGTCTTCCTCCTGGGGCGGGCATCTAGCTCCCCATCCTGCAGCCCCTGCCCCAGCTTCAGACCCCCTCCCCACCACCACCACACACCCCTGAATCTCACAGCACCAAAAACACCCCTGCGCTTTCCCAAGCCGAGTCAGAACGAGGTGATACTAACACATCCAGGCAGGGCTGGGATGGGCGTACGGAGGTGGGAGTGACATATAACCTGGGCCACAGCCATGAGGCTGCGGCTCCCATGGCCACAGAAAACAGAGAGCACAGCCCAACTGCTAGCCAGATTAACATGAATCCGCACACTAAAGACCCACTCGCCTCACTTCCTGTTACCTAGTACTGCATGACTGGCCTTCCAGGAAAGTTACAAGGCATGATAGAAGACAAGAAAAGCTCCAGTCTCAAGAAGCATTAGAGCCAGACCCAGCTATGGGACAGATGCTGAAATCATCAGACAGGAATTTAAAATAACTATGATTAATGTATTAAGGGTTCTAATGGGAAGAGTTGAAAACAAGCAAGAACAGATGGGTAATATAAGCAGAGAGAGGTAAACTTTAAGAAAAAAATGTTAAAGCTATATTAGAAATCAAAGACACCGTAACGGAAATAAAAATGCCTTTGCTGAGCTCATCAGTAGACTGGGCGCAGCTGAGGAAGGAATCGGCGCACTTGGACATCTGTCAACAGGAACTTCTCAGGCTAATATACAAAGAGAAAAGAACTTAAAAAAACAAACACAACATCCAAGAACTATAGAACAACTTGAAAAGATATAAATACACGTAACTGGAAGACAGGGCAGAGAAGAAAGAAGGAGCAGAAGTAATGGCCGAGAATTTTAAAAAATGAATGACAGATACCAAACACCAAATCCAGGAATCTAAGAGAACGTAAAGCAGGATAAATACCCCAAATCTACACCCCAGCAGATCATATGCAAACTGCGGATGACCAAAGATGAAGGGCGCTCTCGAAAGAAGCCAGAGGGGAACACACCTGCCCACGGAGGAACAAGGAGAAGAATCACAGCAAACTTCTCCTTCGAAACAGTGCAAGGAGAGTGGGGCAAAATATTTTAGATGGTGGAAGAAAAAACCCATCAACTTAGACAGAAGTCTATATCCAGTGAAATTATCCTTCAAGGGGAAAAGAGAAATGAAGACTTCCCCAGAAAAACAAAAATGGATGGAATTCATCGCCAGGAGACCTGCCTACAAAAAATGTTCAAAGAAGTTCTTCAAGGAGAAGGAAAATGATGTATGTCAGAAACTCCATGGTATTGGGCAATTACAGCATGTGGGTAAGTGAATGGTACGAGGGATGGGAAGGGGCATTGGGAATACTCTAAGTTAGTTGCACTGCACATGAAGTGGTATAGTGTTATTTGAAGGTGGACTTACATTAGTTAAAATGTATTAATATATTTCTGGCCGGGCACAGTGGCTCGTACCTGTAATCCTAGCACTCTTGGAGGCCAAGGCGGGAGGATTGCTTGAGCTCAAGAGTTTGAGACCAGCCTGAGCAAGAGTGAGACCCCGTCTCTACTAAAAATAGAAAAATTAGCCAGGTGTGGTGGCGACTCCTGTAGTCCTAGCTACTCGGGAGGCTGAGGCAGGAGGATCACTTTAGCCTAGGAGCTGGAGGTTGCAGTGAGCTACGATGATGCCATTGCACTCTACCCAGGGTGACAGAGTGAGACTCTGTCTCAAAGAAAAAAAAAAGAAATGTCTATTTCCTTTGTACTATCTGCTCAAATTCTTCCGTAAATCTAAAACTACTCTAAAATAAAATCTATTAATAAAAAAATTTACTATGTAAACAAAATATGTATTGAATACTCTAGGGCAGCCACTAAAATAACTTTAAAAGGAAGTATAATTGATACGGTTAGAAAAGTAGTAAAGTGAAATTATATTAGCATTAATAAATGCTCAATTAAAACCAGAGAAAGCAGAAAAGGTGGGGGGAGGGGGAACCAAAGAACAAGTATAATCTATAGAAAAGATGTATACACATAGTAGGTATTAATCTATCTCTAGCAATAATCGCTTTAAATGAGAATGATGGAAACAGAGCAATTAAAAGACAGATTGTCAGAGTGGATTAAAACACAAGGCCCAACTGTGTGCAGTCTACAATAAACCCACTTTAAAAATGAAGACTCAGGTGAAAAATAAAGAGCAGGAGAAAGATGTACCATGTTACTGCTAATGGAAACGAAGTGGGGAGGGCTCCCTCAAGTTCAGATAAAGCTGACCTCGGTGAGGTAGTCTCTAGTCCCCCCAAGTCAGGCAGCTCCCTAAGGACAGGGGCCCTGGCTGCTGAACCCCCAGAGTACGGCGTCTGGTGCCTGGTGGGCAATTTATTATTTGTGTGAACAAATAAGCCCACAGATGGACAGACGGGTGAGCGCAAGGATGGATGAGTGAATGATCCAATGCCCTGGCTTGGCTACTTCTGTGGCCTGAGCTCCTGCCAGAGCTGGTAGCCACAGGCTAGACGACCGGAGGATGTCACCAATAGCGTCTGGAGCCAGGGCTGTTGGCAGGGGCGGGGAGAACCCCCCCAGGGCAGACGGGACAAAGCTGTTCCTTTGAGCCGAGGATGCCTCAAGCCCTGTCTGGTGGAAACGCAGCCTCAGGAACTGGCGTGGGGGCTGAGGAAACCTCCCGATTTTCTTCAGCAAGTGGTGTAGGGCCCACAGAGACTGCCTGGCACAACGGGGTGCCCAGCCCTGCTTCAGAGTCCCCAGGAGACCCCATGCAGGACTCTCCCCCACCTAAACCTCAGTTTCCCTACTCCTGAGTGGGAGTGGGGCAGCTCCGGGCCTGTCTGTGTCATGAGGGCCACACGTGGGCCAGGAGCGTCGCCCACATTTCCAAGAGCCCAGTGGGCTAGACCAGGACACTCAGGCCAGCGGAACACCCAGCGCGTCTCTGGCCAGACCGGCTCAGTGTGGGCAGCTAAGCACCAGCCCCCGTGGCCAGGCGGCTGCTAATGACATGGCTGTAGCTCCTCCAGAGAGCCGCTGGGCTGCCCGTGTCCGCTGCCCCCCCCTCCCCCGCCACTCTTAGCCGCAGCAGGAGAATGTGCTGGGATCGGCTTGTGCGTGTGGGGGGTCAGCTGCTCACGCTGCCACCCCCCGCCCCGGCAGCTGGACGGCCAGTGTGGCGTGGATCACCGCCAGGCAAGTGGCCTGAGCCAGCAGAGGCCTGGGACCAGAGCCCAACATGCCACACCGACGGGAAATTACAGAAAGCACAGGAAGGAGCACCCAGGAACACACCGCCAGGCTTCACCAATGTTAATATTTGATCACATCTACTCAGACGTCTGGAATCTTTTTTAAAACATGAACTGTGCACCACAACGTGAGAGACCACGTGGGCTGGCCATCAAGAGCCTTGGGTTCGGGTCCTGGCTCTGCAACTTACTGACTGTGTGGCCTTGGACAGGTCACTCGACCTCTCTGCGCCTCAGCCAACTCATCTGTTAAATGGGGATAATATACGGAGCTGTGAGCATAGTGCCTGGTGTCTAGTATGTGCTTGGTAAGCGGGAGCTATCGCAGGCCTCGCGTCAGCTGAATGACCCTTTTCCCTGCCCCTGGGGGACATTCTTCTGAAGGTGGCCATGTGCAGGCATGTCCTTGAACATGGTCTCTTTTGTGTGGTTTGTTTTTGTTTTTTTGGTAGCTTGCGTCTTTCCCCTCCCACCAGTGTTTGCCACTCATCTGTGCTGAAGGGCAACCCATGTGACTTAACTGCTGTCCAGGATGCCACTGTCTGTGCGGTGCCACCTGCTGCAGATCTTGCCAACCACCAAAAGCGACTCAGCCCGTCCCTGGAGACCTGCCTGCTTGCCAATCTGCTGGTCTCTTTCAAAACATCTATTTTTGATTTTAAACTTGGAAAAAGAAAATACAAAAGACAGAAATGGGCGTTTATCAAAGATCTGCCACTGTGCCGGGGCTTTCCCTGCGCCATCTCCTGCAGGCCTCAGGCCGGCACGGTGGCACACAAGCGCTGCCTGGCGCCGGGCCCCATTGCTGCTCCCAGCCCCACCCCGCTGCAGCAGGACCCCAAAGCTCCCCCATGGCTTCTGTGTCTACAGGGCTCTCGCACAAACTCAGGGGCAAGTTTGCTGAGATTCTGCTGCCCCCGTGTCATCTCTCACCCGGCCCCCCACCTGCCTGAGACAGCCTGTGTTGCCAGTACTTTCCCCATCATGTGCAGATGGAGAAACTGAGGCACGGGGAGGTGACGACAATGAGTCATAATCAGGTCATGAAGTAAAGGGCTCAGGATTTGAACCCAGTGCCCAGTGGCTCGAGAGGTGGGAACTGTTCCCTGAAGGCCACGGGTGGATTGGTGGCAGTGGAGGACAGGAACCCAGGTTCCTGACTCCCAGGACAGTGCTCAGGTCTAGACCCTCTAAGACCACGCACAGCAGGACTCCCGCTCCACATTCCAGCCTTGCCAAAGGCTCGTGATAACTTCGCACGAAAATGCATTTTTATACAAGCGATTGATTTGAAAGAGAAGCACCAAGCTGCGGCCCAGGTCTCCCTTGCCCCAGAGGCCTGCCTTGCTGGTCCACCCTAGCAGGTGGCACTCGCTCTCTGTGCCCCCATGTCCCTCCTAGGCTGCAGGGCCTGGGCTACCTTATTCCTGTGGGCCAGTGTGTGGCCTCTTGCAGTGGAAGAAATGAATGAATGAATGAATGAATGGGATAGAGTCACCACTGCAGGGAAGATTGGAGAGGGTGAAGGGGGAGCCCTTCTGCTAATCACAGAAACAACGATGTCCTGAGAGGAGGAGACCCTAGAGTCCAGGTCCAACCCCTCTTGGCCCAGATAGGGAAACCAAGGCCCAGAAACAGGCCTGGCCCAGGGTCAATTTCTTCCCCTGGAGGCTTCCCCTGCCCCACCCCCACCCCCACCGGACCCCCCTGCCTATCAGTCTGGAGCCTCTGGAGGCTTTACAGCATGGGCGTAAAGACATAGACACATAGACTGTGCTCCCCGAGACCATTTCCAAGGAGGTGCCCGATCTGTCCAAGCACCTCTGCCGTTTTGCCACGGAGTCCCCACTCAGGGCAGTGGGCAGGGGCTCCTGCTCCACCCCTGGATGCCCCCACCCGCCCTGCAGTGGATTTCCTCCAGGGCTGTCCTGTCTGGGCCTCTGGGGTGCTTCCTCCTTGGGTCCCCCACGTTCCCCTAAACCACAACTCTGCCTTTAGCACCGTGAGTGTCCCTCACCCACGCCCCACCCCCAAACCCACTAGATCCCTTCTGGGTCACCATCGGAAGACCCCCAGTGGGGATGCGTTTCAAAGTTACCGTGCGGAGGGGAGGCAGCGGTGGGTAGGGACACGAGGCTGGCCACGAGTTGAGAACAGGCGGAGTCGGCGATGGAGACGCAGGCTGGCTGTCAGCACGCTGCCCGCCTTGCTGTACGTGTTTGAGGTTTCCTGTTAGAGTTCCCGGTGGAATGCAGCCTGTCACCTCGACCTGCCTTCTTCCTCCAACTTGCCACCAGCTGTCTGGCCTCATCCCTCCAGCCATTCAGTGCGGGGCTCGAACCTGTGCCCTTTCCAACCTACCGTGTGGCCTTAGAGAAGGGCCTCACCGAGCCTCAGTTTCCCCATCTGCACCACTGTGTTCGTCATCTGCACCACACAGCCCAACTTCTTCTGGGAGATTCAGATTTCAGATGTTCTCTTCTAACATCTCAGTGCCCTGTTCTGTAAAATACGGTTTCTCGGTGCTCTTAGCAGGGGCTGGGGCCACGTACGGTGCCATGGTGAGATAGGTTTGGGAAACATCACATTCTAAGCCCCTCCTACAGATTTAATACACAACTCTGCATGCTAAAGGCTCTGAAAAGTCCTGCAGCCAAAGCCTGTTTCATTTATTTGCCTAATTAAGACTTATTTTTCCTAGCGCACCTATTAACGCTGCTGTAGCCCACATCAGTCACGGCTCCCACAGCGTCATCTCCTCATCCGGGTGGAGAAGAATTAAAAGGGAAAAGTAGCAGAAGGGGCCCCCCAGAGTGGGGCTGCCAGATGCCACCCCAGCCCCCCAGTACCTCTGTCCCCAGCCCTCCCCGCACACTCTATTGCTGCACAGAAGCCCTGGGAGGCACGTGTCTGCACACCCTGAGCTCAGTTCCCCACGGGGCCTTGGGCTGGGAGATTTTCCGGAGCCAACTGCGAGAGCTTCTGCCTCCAGGGAAGCCCCTCTGCAGCCTCCCTGTCCTCACCCCGAGTCCCGTGACGAATGATGCAGGTTTGCTCCTTCCCTGCCACGCTCCCAGGCAGCCCTGGGCCATAGCCCTGCTCTACGACAGGCCCTGACTCCACGCCCAGTGCTCTTCTCACGCACTGGGGGCTTCCATTCCCATCCTGGACCTGGGGGGAAGGGGCCAATGCCAACCAAAAGGTATCAGAGCATTGTCTCAAAACCAGAGTTCCAGGGGAAAATCCAGGCACATGGATGTCAGAGTTAGAAACGGCGCTGCTGTCTGTAGATGGAAAGGCTGGGGCTGCCCACTCTCCTCCTCCGTGGGGGGAGCCCCCACCCGAGAAGCCTGGATTTGGCGAGAGGAGCAGTTAAACTCAATTTGGAACACTGGCCAGAGCCTCGTCTCGGTCTGTTGCTCCAGCCCAGGACTCCGCCATAGTGCCCTCATCCCAGCCTCCCTGGCTCGCCCCTCCCAACTCGGCAGCTCTCCAGCCACAGGGGCCACACTCCACTGGCTGTGACATGGCTCTGGGGTCCCTAGGCTGGGGTGTCTTATAGGTCTGCCAGACATCGCAGGCTCTCCCTTGGCTGTCCCCACGGTGTCTGCCTGCCCGGCTTCCCCGAGGCTGCAGCTGAGACAGCAGAGGCTCGAAAGGTCAAGGTTGCTTCCGTGAGGGGCTGTCAGAGGCGTGTGTGCATGGCAGCTGCCTTCCCCTGCGCGCTGGGCACCTCGCCCCTCCTGTGGGTCCCACCTGCCCTGGGAGGCTCCTCGGTCCCTAATGCAAATCCACCCGGCTGGCTCAGCCTCTCACCGCATGGCCAGACCCGCCCAGGCAGGTCTGAATCCCAGCCACAGACAGAGCTGAGGGTCCGGGGCCCTGCATGCCACCACCCTCTCCTTCCCCCTCAATGTACGTGCAGACAGTCACAGGTGGGGTGTGTGTGTGTGTGTGTGTGTGCACGTGCACGGATGTGCATAATGTGAGTTTGGAATAGCCCAAGGCTGGGAGAGGAAATCATCACATAACTGACTCAGGATCCCAAAGGATTGTAATAAGCTGAAGTGATGGACCAATGTGCCATAATAGAGATTTAAAGGGATTAATTTAAGTTCAAACACTTGCCTGTATAGGAACAGCACCTGTGAGATGGTCCAAATAGAAGTCAGGTGATATAGCCACCCAAAATGCCACTGTGGTCCCGGCTGCATTAATAGAGGTCTAACACTCAGAACCAGGGGGGTGATCCCCTATCAGAGCCTGGCTACTCAGAGCCAGTTGGTGATAAGAAGGTCAAGGGCAGCATATTCAGGTAGAGTCTAGGATGGCAAGAGGATGTGATATCAGGTTTTATGAGAAACTTGATATGTTTAGGCAAGAGAAAAAAGAGGGAGACTAGAGACAGGGTGAGGTTTGGGGGTCCATGAGTGACAGAGAGAAGGAGCCCTTCTCTGTGATGCCCAGAGAGTGGAGCTGTGGCCAACAGGAAGAAGGTTTCAGTTCAGTCTAATTAACGGGGATCAGGTTTCCCCCAGAGGTAGTGAGCTCTCTGTCCTCAGACGTAAGCAGTAAAGGTTGCCTAGATACCTTTCCAAGTGCATTTAAGGAGATCCATGCTAGGGACTCAGTGACCCCTAAGCTCTACCCCAATGCAAGAGTTTGGGATTCTCAAACACACAGGTACCCACACGTGTGAGCAAAGCTATTCCTCCCCTTCCCCGCCCCCCACCAGGGTTGTGGTCCCAGATGTTCCACTGACGCTCTAGTGCAAGAGCCCGAACCTAGGTCAGGCTGTGCCACGCCGGCAGACGGGGTGCTGGGAGCATTGCCGGTCTCACCCCAGCTGGCCCTGCCCCGCGTCCACTCCAAGCCCTGCCTTCAGGCTCCATCCCAGGCCCTGCCCCAAGTAGGTCCTCCTGGTCTGGCCTTGCCCTTTGGGCCCCGCCCCTCATCCCTGGCTGTCCTGGGGAGTGGACCTGGAACCCCCAAGGAGTGGCTGAAGGAGAGACTCCAGGGCACTATGGCCAGGGGGACAGTCACAGCCCGTGGCGGGAGAGACCCCTTTGGACCACAAGGAGGGCACAGAGTTGGGGGGCGGAGTGCTAAACCAGAAGTCACAGAGTCCCCACGAATCCTGAGCAGAAAGAACCCACGGCTCAGCTAATCCCACATGAGGACACGAAGCCTCGAGAGCAAAAGCGACTCTCACAGTCCCACATCCGGGGGTGCTGGGGCCAGGACTGCAAGGGGGTCTGTTATGGGCTGAATTGTGTCCCCCTAAAATCAATATATGCAAGTCCTGACCCCAGGACCTCAGAAGGTGACCTTATTTGAAAATAGAGTCACTAGAGATGTAACTAGTTAAGATGAGGTCATTAGGGTAAACCAATTCATTATGACTAGTGTCACATAACAAGGGGACATTTGGACAGAGAGACAAGTACACGAGGACGTCGCATGAAGAGGAAGGCGGGGGTGGGGTGATGCTGCCACAGGCCAAAGAGGGCCAGAGATTCTGGCAAAACCGCAGAAGCCAGGAGAGGGGCGGGAGCAGAGCCTCCCTCACGGCCTCGGGAGGACCAGCCCCGCCGCACCCTGGTCTCAGACTGGCAGCCCCGGCAACTGCGAGAGAGTAAGTCTCCGTAGTTGCGGCAACCCCAGCCAACTAGCACAGGATCTCCGTGACCAGGGAGACTCCCTGTCCTGTGCCCCAGACCCCACTCCTGAGGGCTCCTGCTGCACGCCGTCCTGTCCACAGCCGGCAGTGGCCCTGGGCAGACGGGGCCCCTCCGTCGCCTCCCTGGTCCTTTTCCACTCCACAGGGCCCAGCACCCTCGTCTCACTCAATCCTCTCCGCAACTTTCTTGGGCGATATTATCATGACCCCCTTTTTACATACGAGGAAACTGAGGCTCAGGGGGCTTGAGCTGGAATCTAGGCTGGCCGACGCCCAGCAGAGCCTCCCGGTGCCAGGGCAGCTGCCCATCGCTAAGGTGTTTCTGCACAGGCTAGTGGGGGGCAAGACGATGCAGCCGGATGGGATCGGGTGGGGCGAGCGGCCTGGGGGCCTCGGGCAACAGGGCTTCCTCTCTGTTGCTATGAACAACCACCTGCTGGGGGGTGGAGTCCCTTGTTGTCTGGGGGCTTGTGCCAAATGGCCTCGGAATCCTGCCCAGCACTGAGATCCCAGCAATTGGACTCTGAGCTCCTTGGGGGCTGAATCCACAGCCGCTGGCAGCCAGCGGGCGCTCAGCCAACACTAGGTGTCCTACAGATTTTTAAAAGGTTATCCCAGGAAAGGGAGCATAGACCAGGGAGGCATATTTCAACTCATCGAGAAAGGGTCTTTCTAGACTGGGAGTTGGCCAGTTAAGGGGTGAGCACCCCATCACTGGAGGCAGCCAAGTAGTTACTGAGCAGCCCCTGTCAGTTCTGCTGTAACTGAGGGGAAATCAGGATACTTCCAAGTCTTTTCTGTCACTGAGTCTGTGGGTTTATGACTTCTTAAGTCTTTAATGTATTTTCAAGTATAGATAATACTTTTAGATGGTTCAAAAGTCAAAAAGAACAAAACTAAATCCAGTGACAACAGTTCCTTCTTGCCCTATGCCCGGCCCGCGCCCCAGCTTCCCAGCCAGCCTTCTGGGTAACCCTGAGCGATGCCAATCTCTTGCGTGATCTACCAGAGAGTCTGTGCCTGCACCGGCGTAATCATTCATTATTTTTAAAATAAATGCATATTAATATCATTTTTTAAAGTCCTACCCCTTGCTTATTTCACTGAACAAAGGATTTGCATAGTCTATCCTATGGATGTTGAGCAGCCTGACAATATGGAACAGTCCTGGTGTCCACGTGTACAAAGTGAGGGCAGTGCCCACCCCATAGGGCTGTCGGGAGATGATGCTGCCCCTGCCTGGCACATGGTCTTGGTCCCCAAGAAAGGCCCTACGTCAGTGGCGGCCAGGGAAGGAGCACACCTGGGCCTGTGTGGCTGCAGAAACTCTTCAGGCCACCAGGGGGCCCCTTGGTGCCACCCATCTCGCTGGTGGCCATGCCACAGTCCAGAGTGACCAGGACAACAGGGGAGGCTTCTCGGAGGGAAGGATGGTGGCACATGGGCTTGGACTCGGTGCCTCGAATTTCCAGAAGCACTGCCCTGTCTTCCATGCCCTGCCTTCCTTCACGTGGGCAGGGCGGGTATGGCTAGCTCCATGAACCCAAGGGAAACTGAGGCCCAGAGAGGGCAGTGACCCAAGTCAAGGCACATGGGAAGTTTGAAGGGACTGGCTGGACTG
This sequence comes from Avahi laniger, assembly GCA_963575035.1. Taxonomy (NCBI): domain Eukaryota; kingdom Metazoa; phylum Chordata; class Mammalia; order Primates; family Indriidae; genus Avahi; species Avahi laniger. Next base: position 42,519 of record CAUYSK010067513.1, on the reverse strand, counting down.
TGCAACCTCAGGGGTGGCAAGCAGGGGGCAGAGGGATCCAGGAGTTGGGACAAGAAGCTAGGGTCACCTGTGACCCCACTCACCTCTCCCAAAAAGAAAAGTGGTTTTTAGCAATGCTTTTTGGTGTTGTCTTCATGCGGAGAAGACAGAAAGGAAGAGACTGTCCCCACAGAGCCATGGCACACCTGCTCCATCCACCCCACCTGGGCCCCGTGCAGCTCTACCTGGAGACTCGGCTCCCGCCCGCTTGGGAACATGCCCTGGGGGACCTTGGGCAGGTCTCGCCTCTCTCTGGGCCTCAGTGCTCCCACCGGTGCTGGTCACTGGCCAGTCCCAGCAGCCCTCGTGGCCCCAACCCCTCCAAGTCATCCCTCCCTAGGACACCAAGTCTGAACCTGCATCTCTCCCCGACCCCGCCCCTGCCCACAGTCAGTGCAGAGCGTGGCCAGGCACTCGGCCCTTGCTCCCTGGGGCCCTTCCTGCCCTTCCTCCCAGCCCACTGGCTCTGCTCATCCGTGTGCACCCCAGCCCCGCCGTCCTGCATGGGCTCGTGCTGCTGCCTCTGCCTGGGCTGCCCTCGTTGCCCCCTTCTTGCCTGGTGACTTCCCTTCTGCTCACAAGGCCTGTTCCAACGCTACCCTCTGACCAGGCCCAGCTCACCCTGCTTCAGCCACACTTCCTCTCCTCACAGTGGCCCGAGCCTCCTGGGCTGCCTTCCAGAGCATCGTTGCCCCATCCCTGCTCCAGCTCACATGAGCACCGGGATCCCTCCTCATTCAGCCCTGGCACCCTGGCACCTGGCACAGGACCCAGCATCCACTAGGGGCTTCAGAGAGGGGTGTGCTGGGATGCGAACACCGGCCACTTATCAGGCCCTTGCTCTGTGGCAGACACACGCTGAGCCCTCCCCGCCCAGTATCTCGCTTAACCCCCGCTGCGGCCCGAGTGACAGGTGCTGTGCGCCTCAGTTCACAGCTGGGGAAGGGAGGCAGAGAGCTGCAGTAACTAGCCTCTCATCGCACAGCTTGCAGTGACAGTAGGGCCTGGATTCGAATCCTGCCTGAACCCACACTCTGTGCCCTCGGTGATCATGCCACACTGTGTCTGAATGACTCGGTGGACAGACAGAGGCGCACAGGGATGTGTGGGTGGATGAAATGGCTGGTGTGGCATCACCAGTGACAGCTCTGGCTCTGGGCAGATTCAGGCGCGAGTACCCTGGTGGGCGCTAACCCCACACCATGCACAATCGCTGGTGCCCTCTGGCCTGAGCCATTCAGCAACACCCACTCTCGCCCTCACTGCCCCGTGTTCCCCGGGTGGGCCCTGCATCAGGCCCTGCAAGTGGCCGGCACACTGAGGGGCAGCCTGAGCTGAGCACTGCTAACCCCTGAGCGCTGGGGCCGGGCCAAGGGAGCCATTCCCAAGCAAGAGGCTCCTGTGTTGTGTCACCTCGGCACAGGAACCTGCAGGACAGAGGTCTGGGAGAGAAAGGGGAACCCTGGCCACACCCCAGATGCCCAGGACCCAGAATTCTGCACCAGGAAGGTGACCTTTCTCAGCCCGTGCCTACGGAGCCATCCCTTGAAGGCAGCCCGTGGGCCGGGCACCTTTCTGTCAGGAGCCCGCAGAGCCGGCTCTGGGCTGACACAGGTGCTGGACTCCTCGATCTTGAGGCTGCAGCCTTGGCCTCCAGGCCCAGAGCAGGGGCAGGTGGATGGGCTGTGTCCCGGAGGCCAGGAATGGGTCTTGAGCAATTTCCACCTCTTTCCTGCAGTTGTGGCTGGCAGGACAGACCAGAACAAGATCCGGCTGGAGTCTTGACAGGAGCAGGGAAGCAGGGAACTTGTTTGGCAGGCTCCACTGTGGCCTCTGGGCCCCTGGGAACCAGGAGACCCCGGACCTTTGCCTCACCAGCCCAGAGCAAACGCCTGCTCCCTGCTCTCAACCAGCAGCCGTGAGAACCTCTGGGAGCAGGGTGCTTGGCTCACATGGGGGAGTCGTGTCCTATAACAGCAATGAGTGCCCCTGGCTGCATTTCCAGTGTTCTCATCCTTGAATCTTCCCCGTATCCATCGCCAAAGGCGTCTGGGGCAGGTGGGCAGGCGCTGATAGAGGCCGGGGCTCAGCTCGTATCTTGGACAGGACTCCGCCTCGCAGTGGGTACTGGCCAGGCCGCAGACCCCGACGGCGCAGTCACCCAGCCCTGCTCAATGATAATAATAATCACAGTGACTATTATCAGTATTCTACTGTGATGACAATGACCATGGGAGGCCGTTTGGCGTCGTGGTCAGCAGACCAGACTCTGCGTCACGCTGACCTGGCTTCACCTCCTAGCCGCCTCTGGCTGCGGCGCTTTGGGCCAGTCATCTGACCTCCCCGTGCCTCAGTTTCCTCCTCTGCAGAGTGAGACGAGGCTGCCGAGAGGCATCATTTCCTGCCTGCTGCCCGGGCTGCCCGCCTGGGACGGTGCCAGGGACAGAGCCTGAGCTGCGGCACAGGAAGGCAGGCCCACAACACTGCGTGCTTTTGGAGTGAGCCGCCAGCATCCCCAGGAACCTGCAATTAGGGGTGCCCAGGGCTGCCCTTGCCCTGGCCATCAGCCTCCGAGCATCTTCGCTTCCCATAATGACAGCACCGACCGGGGGCCGACTCACTTCACGCTCCAGGCGCTGTGCAATCTCCACTAGGTCAGGTACTAATTATTTCTCCAGACTCCTCCCCGCAAAGGAGACGTGAATTGGATGGGCCGCCTGCCTCGGAGACGCACAGCCGGCAAGTGGCCTGCTTCGGCCTTAGGGAGGGCAGAGCGTCAGTGGTCCAAGCGGGAGTTCTGAATTTGGCCCTGGTAGCTCCCTGCACTGGGCTCCTGGGGACAAGGGAGTGGGCCGGGTAGGTGGATGGGGGTCGTGTGTGCTTGACGGTGGTGGGTGGGAGGAGGGAGAGCGAGTCCGTGGTTTGCAGAGGCCGCAGTCCCCATGAACAAACTCACTCAGCAGCCAGCCGCCTGGGCCACCGCCTGCTTTCTCTCCCGGATCTCAGAGGTGGGGAAGGGACAGCTTGTGCCTGGGTCAGGAGCGGGACCGTGAATGTAATCAGAACATGCAGACTTGCCCTTCACTGGGCCTTGGGCCCCGGGGCCCTGTCCCCAACTTTGCGTGGCTCCTCTGTCCTCACCACAGCCCCGTGGGGCAGGTGCTGTTGCTACGCCATCCGCAGATGAGCTCCGCCGCACAGCTGGTGGGAGGAGGGCTGCTCTCAGACCCAGGTCCAGGCACCCCGGGACCCTTGTGTCGCGTCCCCTCACACGCCAGGGGCCGGGAGCTCAGGAGGAGGAGAAGGGCTGGGAGCTGAGGTGGAGCCAGGGCAGAGTCAGCTCTGGTTCCAGTCCTGGCTCTGCCGAGCACCTGGCAACCTCCCAGCTCCCCGAGTCCCCAGTCCCTCCCCTGCCTGGCCAGGCTGCCTTGTGGATTCAAGGACAATGTGAGAGGTGCCCATTTGGAGCTTAGCACACAGTGGATGCTCAAGTAAAGTCAGTTTCCATCTTTCTTTCCCTCAGTAACAAAGCAAATCGTTCCCTCTCCCAGACAAAATATTTACATTTTAATCGAGGCCCTTGTCTCTACAAGGGGCGAGAGTGATGGAATTGTAGGCAGCTGAGAAACGCTCTCTGAACTCCTCAAATCACAGAGCGGCTGCCCGGGGGAGGCTGGCGCCGCCTGTTGCCTGCAGGATTCACCACCTCCTCCCCTCCAAGAGGGTCTGTCGTCATCTCACGTGCGTCACTTCCCAAAACTCACCCGAATTCTCCAGCGCTGAGTTCATTTCATAATCTCAAGCTAGCGAGAATGAGTTCCCTGGACTCCTACCTTAAGGAATGCTTGTTCCCCCAGAGCCAGCCTTACAGGGCAGTCGGCAAAGAAATGCAGCAGGAAGCTGCCCTGCTCCATGACACCCCTACTAAATCGCACACATAACATTAAAATGATAAAAGCCGGTGCTGGCAGAGCTGTAGGAAACTCAGCACGTGCGCAGCGTGGCTGTCTTCCTAGGATGTTCTGACCTACTCTGCTGCCTGCAAAAACACAGTCTCCTTTCAGGCTCAGCATGGTGTCTCTACCTGGTCTTCCTGGCTCCTCAGCCCAAATCAGTGCCCTTCCTAAGGCGGCTCCCGTAGCACACTGGTCTTGTTTATGGCGCTTTGCGCCTCCGCCTCCTCCTTCCCAGCTGCACTGTCAACTTGAGGACGGGATTGCAGCCCATTCATTCAGTCCACAGCATGGAGAGCACTGTACGCTCTTGGCCCGTGATCCTCCTAGCTACCCTTTAATGTGGGGTAAATTTGTAAAATGAGGCTCAGAGACATTCAACCACTTGCCCGAGCCTGGCTGCCCCTGAGCCTGGGCTCTTTCAAAATAACAGCACAGCGTCTGCAGGGGCCCTGGCCCCGGGTGGAAAGGTGGCTGAGCAGGTAGGCAGGCGGGGCCAGCACAGCGCACCAGTGCCACGACTCAGGAACCTGGGGCCCTGTGGGCGCCCGACAGAGTGGGGAGGAGGGAGAAGAACTTCACAAGCCTGTGTCCTGCTGTGGGAGTCAACCAGGGAAAGGAGGACAGGGCGTGTGGCAGAGAGCACCCTGGCAAAGGCACGGAGGTGTGACAGATAACAGGTGCCCTTCATGCTGTCCTCTGGGCAGGAAGGGAAGTGTGGGCTGGAGAGCCGGGCAGCAAGGAGAGCCAGGGCCCCCCGGACAGAACAACGCAGAGCCGGCTCTTTGTAAATCGGTGCACCCTGGAGTAAGAGGGTCTCTAAGGGTGGGCTGCAGGTCTCCGCCTTCAATCCTGCCCAATTCGAGAGCGTGGACAGAGCCTAGACAGGGCCACCGGAGGCTTGTTTATCAGATGTGCCAATGGCAACACCCCATGAGAACATTGCATTTCCAGGAACCACAGCAGGAGGAAGAAGGGACTGAACCCAACAGACTGGAATCGAACAGGGAAAGCAAGAATAACCTGCACTCGGCCCAGAAGGTCAGCTGCACAAACTGATGAGTTATTGGCAAGCGGTTTTTTTTTTTCCTCCCCAATTGTCTTTAAAAAGTGACTCTCCTGAGGTGAGACGGAGAGACCTGTTTCCGGGCCTGTCCACAGAAGGTTCTCTAAAGGCACCCGTGGTCAGTGGGGCTGGATGGGTGTCCTGGCCTGGGAGAGTCCTTCAGAGGAGGCAGCCAGGCCAGGGATCCTGCCCAGGACAGGGCCTGGCCCCAGCAGTGCCCAGGAGGCCCCCATGCCCACCCACAACACCTGGGGTTGGCCCAGCCCACAGAGAAGCCCCCAGTCCGCTCAGGAGCGGACAGCCCGGCTGCCTCGAGACCGAGGGCCATCTCCAGGTGAACAGCCACTTTGGGTGGCGGGGGGTGGGTGGGGGTGATTTGTCTCCTGTGGGAGTGGACAGAGGGCAGCCACCTGTGACCACAATGAACTCGGGACAACGGCTGGTGGAACTCATCAAGCGGAGACGCAGGAAACAAGGAGGCTGGGCACGCAGCAGGTGCTTAATATTTAGTGATGACTCATGAGGCTGCCAGCTGTCTAAACCATTTTAGACAATGTCTAAAACCATTTTTGCCCATATACCTCAGTTTCCTCAGCTGTAAAGTGGGCGTAACATACTGAACAAGGCAAGTAAATATTTTCCCTTTGCTGCAAGCTCTCCCCTACACCTCTGCCAAGATGGCCATGCTGCCTTAGCTTGTTTACCACCGGGGACAGGAAACTCACTACCTGAGCCTGAGACAGGGCTGGCACTGGCCCTGCCTTCAGGGAATTCAGGGTCTCATGGGGAAGTGTGCTGGTGAGAGCTTTGTGGGTCTGTGGCTCTGGGGGACCCAAAGAATGCCACGGAGAGGCCGCACAGGCCTGCCCCCGCTGCTCCTGTTAGAGGGTGGTGGGGGGAAGGGTCAGAGCACTCCACAGAGGGCCTTGCCCAGAGGCCTGGCCCACCTAGCTCTGCAGACAGAGAAAGCCCCAGGTGTGGAGACCCCTCCTTCCTATGCCTGCAGGTGACTCTTTACAGCTCCCCTCCCCAGGCTCTCCTCACTGCCCCCCTTCCGCCTCCTCCTTGTGGTGGGCATCCAAAGTGGCTCAGGGACAGCGGGGAGGGGCTGACTCCTGGCCCTAGCCAAGCTCTCCTAGGTGGAGGAAGGCGCTTCTTTGGGGAGGAGCCTGAGCACACCCTTCCCAAGCCTCTCAGAGGCTGGGTCCCTCCAGGGACCATGACCTGGGAGGGGGTGTTCCCTGCAAGAGGCCCAGGTCAGTGCAGGGGCCTCCCCAGCCCTCAGCCAGGCCCCTCAGCCAGCCAGTCCGTCCAGCAGGTCAGGGGGGCCAGGGGCCAGAGCCCCTCGGTGTCTGCAATGAGAGGGATTATCTGCCCCCTGGGTCTCAAGGCCGTCTTTCTGGCCTTTCCCGAAGATGCTGACAGATCTGCCTCCCTGGGGAGCAGAGGGACAGTTTTCCTGCTTCCTGTGACCTCCACGAGGAACATCCATCACCGGCTGCTGAGCAGTCCAGGCACTGAGTCACCTGGGCCCTCATCGCCCTGACAGCCGTGAACGTGGAGCCAGTAATTAGCTCCTGCAGGAAAGGGCCAGATCTGTCATTTTCCTCCGGAAGTGCCAGGCAGGAATCGCCGGCTGCCCCTCCTTGAAGCCGGAGAAAGGCCGGATCCTCATCCTGGGGCCAGACTCTGCTAGCGACGGGGGTCAGGAGCGGAAAAACATCCATCCTCCACTCAGGAGTCCCACTTCTGGGAACTTATCCCAAGGAAACAATCCAACAGGAAAACAAAGCTGCTCACAAACATGTCCCCGTAGGAGTTCTTTGGAACAGCACAGCCCTGGAAATAACCCTCATGTCCAGCAGCAGGCAGCCAGTCGAGCACCCCAGCTGGGTTAAATACAGCCGATTGTGACACAGGGCAAGCGAGGAGGGTGGGGTGGGGCGCAGAGGTCCTGGCTTAGTCACCCTGTGATTCTTGACTTCCGCCTAGTGCCGGCGAACAGACGGATTCCAGGGCTACGGATTCCAGGGCTCGCCCAGAGGTGGTGAGTCTAATCTCTAGGCACGGAGGCTGCCTACCAAGCCTCCCGGGAGATTCTTATCACAGGCAGGTGTGAGAAACCCTGTTTATCCTGCAACCTCAAGGATGCGTGCATTTAAACCCTATTAAATCTTAGTCATGTCACCTGTAAAATGGACCCAACACCTGGGCCAGCCCCTGGGGTGCCAAGAGGGGCAGTGAGATTATGGTGAGGCTCAGCATGTGCCCAGCCCAGTGACACACAATCGCCAAATCCACGGCCACTGTCTCCCTTCCACCCCACGGTCTCCAGGCCACTTTGAGGACATCCCAAGGCCCAGGGCTGTGCAAAGGCTGTGCGTGATGCTTCTGCAGGGTACCCTCCACCACGCTCCCCCGTCCAGGCAGGCTCTGCCCCTGTCTCTGCGGAGAGGAGGAGCGAGGCTCTGAGGAGCATGTGGCCAGCCCGGTGTACTGGGCATGTTAGCACCTCTCTGTTCCTTTTCTACCCAGGTCCCCAAGAGCCAGGCACATTCCAGGGGTGTCTGAGCCCCTGCTCTGTGCCCATGCCAGTCTCTGGTCCAGGCATTGGGATGGACCCTGTGGACAGGAGGTACCTGAAGGAAGCTACTGAGCTGCACTCCAGAGAATCTTCTAGAAAGAAGGAAAAGCCTGGCAAAACCCTGCTGAAGCTGGTAAGTTTTCTGCTGAGTGGGTGAGGCCAAAGGGACATCAGGCCACATACACAGGTCTAGAGCAGCAGGACAACAGGCTGTAGGAGGGATTGCAGAGCCACAGCAAACAAACCTCTCCTGGCACCCATGAAGCAAGAGAAGATCTAAATGCGGAGGCCAGGGAGGAGCTGGGTGCTTCACTCCTTGGAGAGTCCCTTCCCAGTGGTCTCAGTGTCTCACGTGTTCACGGGAGGAATGCATCAGGTTGGTGCATCTCAGTCCTGCGTGGGCCTTCCTCGGGTCCACTGGGCAGCCTGTCCCCTGTCCTGACAGGCTCCACGGACTCCCAGGACGAAGTTCTGGGGGTTCCCCTTTGTGCAGCCCCAGCTGTGCCAGCCCTTCCTCCTTGGTAGCAGGTGGTACCCACTCTACAGGGCACCTCCACCTGCTTGGCGAAATGCTCCTCCCCGCAGACACACTGAGGGTGGGATGTGTGACTAAATATTAAGAAAAATAAATGGTACAGTCAAGTGAAGGGTTTGCAGCCCCCCTGCTGAGCACCTCTGGACTGGGCAGGGTGACTCCCTCTTCCGAAATTCCAGCTGTGACTGCGTGTCCCTTGCTCTCGGAGAGGGTCCTCGCCTGCCTTTGCAGATGGTGCGCCTGCCGTGGGGGAGACCTGTTGCAGACCCCCAGATACACACCTGAGCCCCGGCTTCTGTAGGTGAAGTGAACATAATCATTCCTGCCCACCTTGCCGGCTTCTTGGGAGGATGGGAGGAAGAACCAGCCCATAGAGTTTCTAAACTGGAAATGATGGGAAAGTGAGGGGCTGACAGGCTCCCCGCTCCAGCAGGGAGGCCCCGGCCTGGGTGTCAGATGAGGGTCAGGTCTGGGGGCTTCCTTCAGGGAACATTTCCTTGTTTCACGTGCCACAGCCCGGAGCTAGGTTTTATTACTACTTAAATAAATTATATTTATATTGTAAATAACATCATGCATGCACCTAAGTTTAAAAAAATCAAATGACACTGTAATGTCTACAAGGAAATTGAGCGGCTCCATGTCCCTTCCTCCCTTTTCCCACTCCCCAGAGCAAGCAGTTTCCACCGCTAGTTGTCTTTCGGGTCTGGCCTGCACATTTCTCGGTAAGACACTGACATTGCTGCTTCTTGATGTTTCAATTCCAGACGCTTCTGTGGCCTTCCCATCGGGACAGATGAGGCTGCAGCTCCCTTAAACGCCCCCGCTGTCTGCCAGATCTGCCCTCCCTGAGCCTCTCTAGAGGGCTTTATTTGTTTCTCAGTTAATTGCTGGTCAAGGGCTTTATTATGACGATTATGTAAATGTGATTCTGAGAAAGTTGTCCGGGAATGGTCAATGGCAGCTCCTTGGACAGTGCTGTTTGTTCATGCCCTGGAGCTGATGCATTGTTTCATTGCAAGGCATTTACGCGTCTCTTCTTAATTTTTCATCGGGTCTATTCTAAACCTAGCAAACGTGCTGACATTTAATGCCTGGCTCCCTTTGCCCTGGGCCCACCCTCCGCCGGGGAGCTGCCTCTCTGCCTGGGAAGGATCCTCGTCCTGGTGAGCGCTGCTCCCTGGTCCCTCCTGCCTGTGACCACACGGCTCCAAAGGCTTCCTACATGGTGTACAGCAGCTGATTTTCTTTTCTGAGACTTTCATTTTAAAAAATATTTATCTTCCAGTCTTATCCTCGGTTGATCCTTTCCATAGACATAGAATCCAGGCAGGAAATCCTTTTCCCTCAGGTTTTGAAGGCAACTGACTGCTCTGTGGTCCTCTAGCTTCCAGCGTCAATAAGGAGAGGTCCAATGCCAGGCTTTTTCTACAATTTAAAAACACGTGCACAGAGTTTCAAAAATAAAAAGTCCCTGCCTTCTCTCCCTCCACCTGATTCTTGCTTCCCAGAGGCAGCTGCTGCACTTTCAATTCCTCTGCGACTTTTCTCCATGTTTGAAAACGACACACAGGTACTGTCACTTCATTAATTCTCCACCTTTGGACATTTTCAACTGCCTTTCTCTTATGGATGAAGCGGGTTTAGTTCACTTAGGTCCCCGGCCTGCAAATGCCAGCCCCTCCTCCATCCTCGCACTACGGCTATATCACGATACTTTTTTAAATCAATGTCATTCACGTATTAAACTACAGCATGCCTCACTTGGCAGGGATGTGTTCTGGGAAATGAGTCGTTCGGCGATTTCGTCGCCGTGTGATCATAGAGTGCACAAATCTGGACGGTGTAGCCCACTGCGCATGTAGGCTGCGTGGTGCGGCCCAGGGCTCCGCGGCTGCAGACCTGTGCAGTGTGTTACTCTACTGAATAGTGTAGGCAACTGTAACACGGTGGGAAGTATTTGTGTGTCTGAACATATCTGCGCACAGAAAAGGTAGTAAAAGTACAGTGTTGTCACCTCGTGGCCCACTGCCGTGTGTGCAGCCCATGACGGCATAAACACCGCGGCCAACCGAGCCACGGCTCGTCCTGTGATGAGATTTCCTTCCTGGTACAACTTCTGAGTTTCCCTGGGGATTAATAACTGCCTGCTTGTTTGGACTTGCTTCGTTTTCTTTGGACTTATCACCGAACTCTCTGACAGAGCACTAATCTTGCTCTGCAGCCGGCCAGGCCGCCAGGGAACCCACGAGTTATGTTCTCTCCCCGTGGCCCCGGGGCCTTCCCCGCGCACTGAGGCTCTGGCTGAGAAGCCCTCACCCTGCGGCTGCCCTGGGCCATCACCCTGCCAGCCCATTTCCTGAATGTCATGTCTCCTTGTTTCGTGGTTCAATTCCTAATTTTAGAGAAAGGATATCTGGGAAACAATCTTTTGTTTTTTAATCTGAAAATGCCTTACTCCAGCCTCACACTTGCCTGCATAGGTACTGAAATCGTTTTCCTTTAGGAGGTTGAAACATTGCTCCGTGGTCTTCCAACTTCTGGAGTTGCTGTTGGGAATGTCTCTGATCCAGGCATTTGGGGAGGGGGACGCCCCCTAGAAATGGGGGTGCCTCCTTCTAGCTCAGCCTGACACCAGTGAACAAGAGCCTCATCTCAGCCAGAGCTTCTCAGCCTGGCTGGTAAGGCACCACCTCTGACGGACTTGGTCTGGGGTGGGGCCGAGCACCTGCATTTTACACGCGTTCAGGCGACTCTAAGGAGTGGCCAGGGCTGGAACCACTGGGCTTACCTGCCACCCTGGTTCTGAGAGCCTGCCCAGCTGCCTCCTCAGGCCCCTAATGTGCTCACAGGGGCTCTGAGCGCTCAGGACGCTGAGCCGGTGATTCTTCACTGTGCAATGATGTGTCCCGGTGCTGGGGCTCGAGAATCCGCATTCCAGCCTGGCTCCGAGCACTCACAGGCCACCCAGCCCTTTCACCAGGAGAGCAACCCCACCTGCCTCGCAGCGTGGCCTAGGCTTCCAGCCGACCTTCCTTGTGCACTCGAGTATCTCCCCGTCCTGCAAGGAGGATGCAATGATTCCTTTTCAGTTACAGGTGCACATGCTCAGAGAGGGGCTGTGACATTGCCTAGGGCCACCCCACTGGTAGTGTCAGGCCAGAGACAGAGACTCTAAGTTCAGGGATTTTCTACTTAACCCAGCTTCCTTCTTTACCATTCATTCAACAAACATTTAGTGAGTTCCCAGGCACTGTGTCTAGTGGCCCTGGGGAGCAGCAGGCCGAACGGTCTGGTCATTATAGTTACTTGTGTTACCACTTCTCTCTGGCCAGTTGGGGATTGGGGGATAACGCCATTTCAGCCCAGCCTCACCCAGGCAGGTCATGGCAAGGCCTGGGGTGCAGGAGGAATTACTATTACTGCCATTGTTGCATCAAACGGGAGGGGGCTGGGAGGGCTGGGCCTGCAGCCAGCAGAAGCCACATTAACAATTAAGGTCTTTGCGACTTTCATTCCACCCTCACTGCATGAAATATTCAAGCACCAGAAGAGATTGGGCTCAGATCTCTGCAGCGGGCAGGGCAGGGCCAGGTGGGTGGACTCTCTGGTTATAGACCTTGGGCCTAGGGCAGTACTCAAGGCCTGGCTTGCATGGCATCCAGAGGGTGTAGGGGCTGGGCAGGTGTGACCCACAGATGTCTGGTACAGAAGGGGCAGCTGAAGACCCCCACAGAACACCACCTGGGCCAGACACTGAGGGGCGTAAGGAGAGGCTTCATCCCCAAGGAGTACACAATCGGCTGGGAGGCAGAAGCAAGCCTCCCATCGGAGGCAGGGGCACCTGGCCTGGGCCTCACCCCTCCCAGCACAGTGGTGCCAACAGTCACAGGGGTACACAACCCGGCTCAGAGGCTGTCTAGGACCTGGAACTTATCACCTGAAGTGAACCCTGTAATTATCTCATAAGTAGCATAATTCATGTTGCATTGCATTTGTGTATGCATGAGAGCACCAATTTGATAAATACAAACATTTCAATTAAATCCCAGGTGGATAAACTTGCTAGGCTGTTTCTTTCCTTCCTTTTTTTTCCCCCTAATACACTGGGCACCTAGAGTATGAAATTTGGCCTGGGATTCTCTCAAGAGCGTCAAGAAAGACACAGTGGGTTGTGGAAAGAGCAGGAAGGTTCAGTCACCAGGATGACAACTCTGGGCGTCAGCGAGGATGGGCACACCCTGCATCCTGCTGGCAGGAGGGCGAATGAGCGCCACCTCTCTGGAAAGCGGTTTAGCATCACCTGGTCGAGTTGAAGCCGTGCATGCTGATGACCCGGCCATTATGTGTCTTGGTATAGACCTGAGCGAAATTCACTCTCACACGCACCGAGACACACAAAAAAGGACGTCCATGGCAGCGCTGCCGGTGACAGCAAAAAACCCCACCAAAACCAAAAAACAGCTAGAAGCAAATGTGCTTCAACAGGAGAAGACAAAAGCAAGGGTAATATGTGCATGCAATGGACATTAGACAGCAGTGCTTCTCAGCCAGGGGCAATTTTGTCCCCAGGAGCCATTTGGCAACGTCTGGAGATGTTTTTGGGTGCTTCTTCCATGGAATGAATAGAGGCCGGGGATGCTGGTAAACATCCGACATTGCACAGGACAGCCCCACACAACAAAGGCTTATCTGGTCCAAAATATCAATTGAGAAACCTTGCTATGTGGCTTCAAAAATGAATGAGCCACAGCAACACATACCAACGTAACCGCTGCAAATGAGCAGGTGAGTATGATGCCGCGGAGGCAGGTTTGGAAGCACGCAAAACCAAGCACTGCATTGTAAGGGGAGCATAGGAAACTGAGAGCACAGGCATTATCAACACAACGTTCAGATTCCTCGTTACCCCAGGGTGGGGGAAGGGTGGGGCCCGAGACCGGGGTGTGGGGAAGTGCTGGTTCCTTACTCTGGGTGGTCAGTTTCCCGGTGTCTGCTTTCTTGATGGTCTGTGCAATATGAACTCGTTTATCACAAGAATAATTTTTTTGGTTTTTGTTTTAGAGATGGGGTCTTACTCTGTCTCCTAGGCCAGAGTGCAGTGGTGTGATCATAGCTCACTGGAACTTCAAAATCCTGGGCTCAAGCCATCCTCCCATCTCAGCCTCCAGAGTAGTTGGGACTGCAGGTGCACACTACCATGCCTGGCTAATTTTTTTCACTTTTTAAAAGAGATGTGGTCTCACTGTGTTGCCCAAGCTGGTGTTGAACTCCTGGCCTCAAGTGTTGCAAACAGCTGTGACTACAGGCACAAGCCACCTTGCCTGGCAAAAATAATGTTTTTAAGTGCTTTAAGGTGACATCTAGCCCTGCACAGAGCTCTCCTGACTCGGTTTCCCTGTACATTGAATCTCCCTCTTTGTCTGCCTCCCGGGGCAAGGACATGAGGAGATGTCAGCAGCTGAAGAAGGCATGTTTCCATGGAGTCAACTGGGAAGTGAGGGGCAGGGAGGGGTTCGGATACTGACCGTCCACGGTCAGTCCCTTTATCTCCAACCCCACTGGGAGCCTTCTCACTGTCTGCCAGCCTCAGCTGACCCTCCCCTCACACTTCCTGTTAAGTGCTCTCTGATCAAACACAAGTCCGGCCAGATCCCTAAACTCTGTCCTTGAGTTCCCCACATTCTGTGCTGAGGTTCCCCACATTTTGGGTCCCATCCCAAAAGGAAGGCGGTGGCAGCCCAGAGCCACCCAGCATCCTTTGTATCCCAACCTGCCAGGAGCAAGCACTGGACAGTCCTTGTTTCACGAGACCTCAGTGTTTGCTCCTGGAAAATAGGTGTAAATATCCTTATGGGAAGATTGTCCTGGAGCTGAGGCTGGGAGGACATGCAGGGATAGGAGGTGTGGCTCTCCTCTACCAGGTGCTTGGCCCTGGCCCTGTGGGGGAGGGCTTGGATGGGAAAACTGTGGTCCAGAGAGGGTAAGAGACTAGCTTAAGGTCACCTAGCAAGTCAGCGATGGAGTTGTTGCTGGGAGATGGAGCTAATGACATGCAGTGATCTCTTAGCAGAAACAGCTGGAAAGCTGCGACCACAATGCTGTCCAGGGGTTCCAGGGTCTCTCAGGCTTGGTTCCAACATGGAAGGCCTGGAGCAGGAGGAAGTGGGTGGGGGGCACGGTCCAGGTACAGTGCAGAGCCCCACATCACAGAACCAGCATCGCAGAGCACCCAGTCCACTCCTCCTCCTAGAGAAGGGGGAACCGAGGTACAGGAAGCAGCAGTTTATGAGGTAAGGCACACTCCTGGGCTCAAAGGGTCCTGGGCTCGAATCCTGGCTCACCCACTTGCTTGCTGTGTGACCTTGGACAAGTGACTTAACCTGTGTGAGCCTTAGTTTCCTACTCTGTAAAATGGGGACAGAGGGTTCCTCACAGGGCTTCAGCGAGGACTTAGTGAGACAATCTACGTAAAACCCTAACACTGTGCTGGGTACAGAGTGCCCAGTCGACACTGTTCTTTGTTGGTAATACTTGCAGTCACTTTTCAAGGGGCCCTGATTTCTTACTGTGCCATAGCCTTTCAGGACAAGACCCCATAGCCCAGTAAAGTCACTAGACATTTGGGGATCCTGGTTCTGTTGGACTGTAAGTGCTCTAGGGGCAGAGTGTCTCTTGCTGGACCCTGTGGACGTGGGCCCTCAGGGAGGCTCTGGCCTCTGGGTCCCTTCGCGTCAGGTCCCTGTTCCAGCTCTGGGCCTTTTCACTCCCTCCTGTTTGTCCTGTTCTACACAAGCATGTCCAGCCCTGGTGTGGGAGCAAAGAGACTCTCTCTTAAGTAACACCAGCACCTTGCCTTTGCTCTGCTAGGAGGATGTTAGCAAAGCTGTCGAGTCTTGGCCGATCTGCGTAGAAGATGCAAACAAACCCCATCTAGATAGAGGCTTTGTTTTTCTCTTGGAAAGATCAACTGAAGCTGCCAGTCCTGCAGGATCAGGGGACACAGACACAGGCCATGGTCAGAGCACAGAGTTAACTGTCTCAGCAACTTTCCTGGTGAGCAAGTGTATCCTACCGTGCATCCTATATTCACCCCATGATCTCCCAGCAGCAACTCTCTGTACACAGGCTTTGTTCTGCAGGGAGCCTCCAGAGAGCTAGTTAATCTGGCTTCCTGGCGGTAAAGACAGACCTGCAGCCCCCCACCCCATGCAAGCTGAAACCCCCTTCCTCTCTAAACCCAGACTCTTGTGGGCTGGTCCTGCAGTGCACAGTGCCCCAGAAGGGAGGATGCCCCCTCCCCGCAGGAGCTGGCTCACTTGGGCAGAGCCTAGAGGACCCTCAGCACCCTGTGGTTTAAGCCTGGAAGGTGTGCTCCAGCTCAGCCTCTCCCACCATCCTCTCCTGACCATCTATCTGGAGAGAGGGGGATGGGAGGGGACTGCCATACTGAACCTGGACTTCTCTGTGCCCTTCTCCACAGACGGGCAGAGTGAACCTCTTAAAAGGTAAACCAGGTCATGTTGCTTCCCGGCTAAAACCCTCATGGTTTCCCCAGCTACCTCAGAATCAGACATGATCTGGCCCCTCTGACCTCTGACCTCATCTCTCAACCCTCTTCCCTAGCCCATCCCCAGCCCCCTGGCCTTTCTTGAACAGGCCACTAAACACCAACCCGAGGGCCTTTGCACTGGCTGTTCCCTCCCCCTGGAATGCCCTCCCCCTTATCTTTGTCCTTGTCGCTCTGATCTCAGCTTAGACTCACCTCCTGAGTCCCTCCCTGCCCACTGGATCTAAAGGAGCTGAAGTAACTGATTACCGCTTTCTGTGACAGCAGCTTGTCTTAATTCCCTGCACAGCACCCGGTCTCGGTTATCTAATTTGTTTATTATCTTCTCCCTCCTCCACGTCCCCCCAGAGTGCAGTGGCACAATCCCCGGGGGCTGGAGCGGGGTGGTGCTAGGACTGGTCTGGCGGAGAGTAGGCGCGGGGTGCACCGTGGTTGAATGAATGGTTGAGCAACTGTAAACGGGGACAGCAGCTGCTGCGCGGGCGCGCGCTCCAGGCCGTGGGCCGCTCACGGTCGCGTGCGCGGGTTTGATCTTTTTGCAGGTCCTGGGGGAGGGAAACCCGCCTCGGCCGGCTGGCAGCCGATGCTCCGTAAATGCGCTTGGGGACCGGAGGATAACGAGACAGACTTACGGGCTGCGGGAAGAGCCGCGTGCCCCGCGAGGCTGCCGGTGCGGAGGAAGTTCTGCGGCCGGTTCTGCGCCCCGGGACCTCGGCATTGGGGTCCCCATGGGAGACCTTCCCCATCCTTCCCAGTGGTTTCCCTCGCGAGGTCCAGATTCTCCCCGGAATTCCAGGGACTTAGCGGTCGAGTGGGCGGGGAAGCGGGGCTCTGAGTGCCGCTCGGGGCAGGGGCAAGTTCCCAGCGCCCTCGACCTGTCCGGGCAGCGAAGGGCGCACGGATAGAGCTCCGGGACAAAGCTGGCAAGGCCCGGCCCTCCCGGGGCTCAGACTCCAGAGCTGCAGTCCCGGGCTGGGAGTGAAAACGCAGTCCCTCCGCGCGCTCCAGCAGGGGACCTGGGTGGGGACGGGGCGGAGGAGCCCGAAGGTAGGGAAGGGACAAAGAGCAGCCCTGCTGCGGGGAGAGAGCGACTTCCGTGTCACAGTCCTATTGTTCGTCGTATCTCAGACCACGCTGAACTCTGGTGCCCCCGGGAGGGAAAAGGGGAGCTGTCGCCCAGATCGTGGGTATTTGTTTATTTGGGGTGAGGAAGGGAGGGCGGGGGACGCGGGCAAGGGAGGGGCCTAGGCGCCCATTTCCTCGCGTCGCCTTTAAGCGAAGCCCTGCCCTACCTTTCCCACCGTGCCCCCCCGCCCCGCAGCCGTACCTGCATTTTAAAAGCGCCCTGTAGCCCTGGGATTGGCCAAGGCCGCGTCCTCCGGGCGCAGAAACTTGAACCGCGAAGAGAGGGGGTTGGAAACCCAGCGGCTGGACTGTACCATCTCCACGGCTTCCCCGCGTGCGCCCCACCCCTCCCACACACCCCCAAAGTGGCCCAATCAGACGGGCGGGAGGGCGGGACTGCGGCCCGAACGCGCCTCTGGCGGGGCGCCGGGCGGGCGGGCGCACCGCGCCGGGGGACGTCGGGGCCGGAGAGCCTCGCTCGCCCCACGTCTCCCCGGGAGGCGGGGCCGGGCCGCAGCGCCCCGCCCTCTTCCCGCCCGGGGTGGGCGGGGCGGTGGGGCTCGGGGAGCTGAGCCGGGGGCCGGCCTCCGCCTGCCTCGCTGGAGCCCTAGAGCGCCCGGCAGCGCGGCCCCGACACGGCAGCAGTCTCCGCTCGCTGAGCCCCGAGGCGCGCGAGCTCCCGGGAAGCCCGGGCGGGCGCTGCGCGAGGCGCGAGGCGGCGCGGGGCGGGCCGCACGCGCCCCCGGCCTCTCCCCGCCCGCGCAGACCGGCCCAGCGTAGCCCCCGCGCGGGGAGCGCGGGCCGGGCGAGGGCGAGGGCGATGCCGCGGTGACGGCCCCGCCATGGCGAAGCCCGCGGCGGGGGCTGCGGCGGCGGCGGCGTCGGAGGAGCTGAGCCAGGTGCCGGACGAGGAGCTGCTGCGCTGGAGCAAGGAGGAGCTGGCACGGCGGCTGCGGCGCGCCGAGGGCGAGAAGGTGGGCCTCATGCTGGAGCACGGCGGCCTGATGCGCGACGTGAACCGGCGGCTGCAGCAGCACCTGCTGGAGATCCGCGGGCTCAAGGACGTGAACCAGCGGCTGCAGGACGACAACCAGGAGCTTCGCGAGCTCTGCTGCTTCCTCGACGACGACCGGCAGAAGGGGCGCAAGCTGGCGCGCGAGTGGCAGCGCTTCGGGCGCCACGCGGCCGGCGCCGTGTGGCACGAGGTGGCCCGCTCGCAGCAGAAGCTGCGTGAGCTCGAGGCGCGCCAGGAGGCCCTAATGCGCGAGAACCTGGAGCTCAAGGAGCTGGTGCTGCTGCTGGACGAGGAGCGCACGGCGCTGGCGGCGGCGGGGGGCGCGGGCAGCGGCGGCGGTGGCGCGGGCTCCCGCAGCTCCATCGACAGCCAGGCCAGCCTGAGCGGGCCGCTGGCGGGGGGCGCGGCGGGCGCAGGGGCCCGCGACGTGGGCGACGGCAGCAGCACGTCGAGCGCGGGCAGTGGCGGCAGCCCCGACCACCACCACCACGTCCCGCCCCCGCTGCTGCCCCCCGGGCCGCACAAGGCCCCCGACGGCAAGGCCGGAGCCACGCACCGGTCCCTGGACGACCTGTCGGCGCCACCGCACCACCGCAGCATCCCCAACGGCCTGCACGGTAAGGACTGCACGGGCCGGGCAGCGCGGGTCTGCTGGGTCGAAGCCGCTAACTTCGGCTGGTTGGAGGAGGCACTCCCTGGCCACCCTTCTCCTGCCTGGGGCGGCCGCCTCTCCAAACCCCTTCTCCAGCTGACCTCGGATCCTCGGCCCGGGGGATCTCACGCCCACCCGCAGTGGGGTTTTGGGTGGTGGCAACCCTGTCAAGTGATAGTGCCTGACCCTGTCCAGCTCGGAATCCGCAGCCGGCCGGCCCCTGAGAAGTTTGTCGCTTGCCCAATTGTCAGTATTAGCATCTGGCACTGCGGGGCGGGCTGGGGGTGCCTCATCCCAGCCTGGAAATCTATGCTTGGCAGCAGGAAGTTCTAAACGGAAAGAAATGAAAGGCCCCTTGAGTCCAAGAGAATTTCCCCTTCTTGTTGCTTCCAGGGGAGAGCAACAGGCGTCCCCCAAACCCAGGCAGCCTCCACGTGTGTGCGATGGCTGGAATTCCCCCCCTGCTTCTCCCTGTGGTGTTGGGGATTGGGAAGGAGCCCAGCAGCCAGTTCCTGAGGCTGCTGGGCCAGAGGACGCCCGGCTCAGCGCTTCCTGGTTGGCTATAAGTTCTGCACTTCTGGTCGGGTTACCTTTCTCAGCTGAGGCTCTAATACTTTCCCAAGGGACATGTGGGTGGAATGGAGCCTGGCTTTTCCCTTCTCTGTGCCTCAGTTTCCATGTCTGTAAAATGGAAATGATTACAACCGCTTTATGCGTTTGAGGTGTAGTTAAAGCCTCTGAAGGGATTTGGAAACTGCTGATCGCCTTACAGGAAGTGCCCTGGTCATCCGAGGCGGGGCGTGGGTGGGAGAACCTTTGGCCTCAGGAAAACTCGGGACTGTCTTCCACACCTGTGTTACTGCTGGGCCTGTGCATTGGGGAAAGTGTGCCCAGCTGGGATCTGCAGGGCCCCGCAGCCTGCTACCTGTCCCAGCCCTCTGATGAGTCCACTCCTGCCTGGCAGATGCGCGCCTCCCTGTTCTTCCACATTTTTGATGGCTTGGCTCCCAGTTCTGGTGGCAATTTCGACTGACTGGACTACTTGCCTGAAGGTGGAGGATAAACAGCCCTTTCTGGTTCCCTTTAAAGCCTTTCTTAATTCAGAGAAAATGTATCCAGGCCTTAAATAACTACTCTTCCCCATAGTGACAGCAGGAGCCGGGGAGGGACGCTTTCTCTTTGGTTTGGTGGCCAAGTGACCTCTGCAGGCGTGTTGGAGTGGGGGCTAGGGTGGGAACTATACTATGGCGGGGAAGAGTGGCAGTGCAGCAAGTTTTTCCTTTATTTGCCATCCTGGCCTGCGAGCTCAGGGCAGGACTGGGTTTAGAGGGATATTTTGTTACTGATTAGCAATCTACAACTGCAACTCGGGTTTCTCTTTGTAACTCTGTATCTACTGCGCCTCCCACCACAGGCTCCTTAAGGCCAATGGGAGTAGCTAAGTCAGGTGGTTTAATTTGTTGGAGATGCACCCTGCTGTTTAGAGCACCTCAGCCTCTTTAGCCTCACCTTCCTGGGGGCTTTTGGAGGGTAGTTTTCTGGGCCTCAGTTTCCCCAAGTGCAAAGCTAAGAAGTGGATTGCTGCAGTCCTGTGGCTGGGAAATGAAATGTTCCTGGTTTTCAGCTGCGTCATCAGTGACACTTGGCAAGAGTGGTTCTCTGCGGGACACTGGAGAGCTGGAGCGTTGTAGCGTATTTGCAGGAAAGGTTCTGTCATGTTTTGGACAAGGAGATGTGGCCCCAGACTGGCCCAGTGTTTCTGTCCCAACAGTGAATAATGAGGAGAGAGGCTGAGCTAGACCTGCAGGTTTTCCACCCTACTTGGCGGGGTGGGAGTGGGGTTGAGGTGTAGGGTTTCCTGCAGAACCCATGCTCCCCCAAGTCCCAGGTTTGCTTAGAACAGGACTGCTGCAAATTTTGTGACAGCAAAGCTTTGCTTTTGGGTGAAATGGAAATTCAGCATTATTATTACGAATAATACAAATTTCAGTTACAGATGGGATTGTTCTTGTTTAGTTTTGTCTCAAAGTCTTGTGCAGCCTTGAGATGTCCTCCCACCAATGTGAATAGAATGACCGGAAACAAGGAAAGGCCCTCCTCTTAGAAACCGGCTTTTCTCTACTGGCACCTGCAGCTTTGAGTTGAGTGAAGGTTGTGCCTGAGCTGAAAGAGAGAATGAGTCCCTGTCTGGGTGGTGGCAAAAGTGGAGTCAGATACCAGGCTGTGCCTTGTGTGCTTGGTCTCAGCTCATTCTCACAGGAATCCTGGAGAAGCAGTGTTGTGCCCATTTTACAGTCAAGCAAGTGGAGGCTCAAAGAGCTTCCTAGCCTTGCCTGGGAAGACAGCTTACATTGGAAGTGTCTGTCCTGGGTGGTGGTGCCACCAGAGTCGTCTACTGCTCAGGCCACAGGCTGGCTTGCATCCCTGGCCTGCTGTCATTTTTGCTGTTACTATTAATCAGAGGACACTGGTGACTCCTGATTCTTGGTTCTTGAGTCAGGTTTGCCCTTTTTCTCCCACACTGGGAAGTGTCACTTCCTTATCGGTGACTGGTGACCGCTGAGCAGATGGTTGATAACTCCATTACTCAGGGGGTCAGGCTGTCTTGAGTGTGAATGTCAGCTCCTCCACTTGGGCAGATTACTAAACTTTGCTGAGCCCCTCTCTGCTCTCCTTTGGGTGAACTCAAAGTGCCCACTTGCCCACACAAGCTCTAGGGCAGTCAGGGTCTGGACACAGTAGGTGGGTCTCTCCAGTCGTTAGAGGCCTTGGGGGCTTGCCAGACTGATGTCAGTTTTCTCTTTAAAACTATGTGCTGTTTAGACAGCTCACCCGAATGTCTGTGTTGGAGTCCCTCGTGTGGCTGCACCTGCTGAGGAGCCGGGGGCGGGGACCGTGGCCCTGCAGTCCTCTCTGGGGAGCTGGCGGTGCCTGCCCGCAGCCCCGCTGGGTGCGCTGGAAGGCCTCGAGTGGCTGAGGTGGGAGGTGGCCCATCTGTATTCAGGGCAGTGCCCGCTGAGGCCGGCCTGGCGGGGTGTGAATGCATATGCAAATATTCCTTCTTCTGGGCTGTGTCTGATAGAGGTCTGGGTTGGGCTGGCTGAAGTCTGGACTGGGGTGCTCTTCACTCTAACCCAGGGTGGCACATGGAGGCAGGTGAACCCCAGACACCAGAAAGTCAGGTTTGATTTTCAAACAAGAGAATTTTCGGCTGTTTCTCCACCTGCCCCTCTGCCATCCGGGTGCCCCGCTGCAGCCCCCTGTCCCCAGGCATGTCTTCCCCTCCCCTCTCTTAGCTAAACCAGAGAAACCAGAACCTCCCTGCAAGCCCGTGAATGGGCCCCATTTGCTTTTTAAAGTTTGGATTAAAATTTTGAGCTTCTCAAAATTAGAGGGGTTTGTTCTCCTGCTTGTGTTTTTGTTGGTTTAAAAGGGAGGATGGAGCGAGTGGTCTGGGCTTTTAAAAAAGCAGCTCGCCCTGAATAGGTCTTTTCTGTGCAGCCTCAGGGCTCGGCTAATAAGGCCGCTTTTCCTAAACCCTGGCAGGCTGGGAGCAAAGGTCAGTGAAGACAATGGGGTGGGTGAGCTAAGCCTTCCCCCTCCCTCCTCTGTCCCTACGGATCTGCCAATGGCCCTGAGGTGTTGGGTCTCCGGGGCCTCACATTAAAGGAGGGCTGGCCCTGAGGAGCACAGGCAGGAATGTGAGATGTGCCCAGCACTTCATAGTTTACAACATAGAACTTCCCAATCCCAACCCCATTCCCTTCAGAGCTTCCAGATGGCCCCAGGAGGGAGGCCTTAGCATCTCCCCTTCATAGAAGGGGAAACTGAGGCTCAGAGAGGTGAGGTGACTTGCTCCAGGTCCTATGGGGCTTCTTGGGGGGCTTGTGATGAGTCTTGGGTCTCCTGTGTCAGAAGACTGAGCCTGTGGCCCTGTGCCTGGTGTCCACCCAGTTCTAGGGGTGGTGGCCTGTGCCGCAAAGTTGGGGCACCTCCTCCTGGAAAGCCAGACCCTGAGCCTAATTGCTGCCCCCCGTTTCCTGGCAGCAAGAGGAGGAAAGAGGCGCAGCACAGGCTGCCTGTGGGCAAGGGTGTCCTTCCTCGCTTCTCTACACTGGGATGGCTCCGCTGGCTCCCCCCTGCAGCAGGTGCCCCACCAGACCCCGCCCTGAGCCCGGCCTCTGCACTCCTAGGACACGCACTTGGTTGACCAGCATGATACAAAAGGAAATCACTGGTTGTGCGGAATCCCTTCCACCCGTGGGGATTTTCCACACCATGCTTGCACAGACAATTGAAAGTCTACAGCCTGAGCCAGAGTGAGACCCTGTCTCTACAAAAAATAGAAAAATTAGCCAGGCGTGGTGACATGTACTTGTAGTCCCAGCTCCTTGGGAGGCTGAGGCAGAAGGATTGCATGAGCCCAGGAGTTTGAAGTTGCAGTGAGCTATGATGGCGGCACTGCACTCTAGCCCAGGTTCCTGAACCTCTGTGGGCCCCTGTTTTCTCATCTGCAAAGTGGGAAACATTACCAACCTGTGGGTTGGGGGCAGAGGAGGTGTGATGGAGTGCATAAACTCAGCAGCATAGCTGCCTCCTGGCTGCAGTACTCAGCACTGGGCATGCTTAGGGGAGTGTAGCCTGCTGGTTAGTGCTCCGGCTCCAGAGTCCAAGCCCTGAGTGAATCTTTGCCTTGCCACCTGCTCTATGACCTTGAGAGTGTACCGAACCTGTAAGCTTCAGTTTCTGCATCTGTATCCTGAGTATAATAATACCCTGGTCCTAGAGCTGGGCCTTAAAGAGTAGGTTCTGTGACGTTTCATTATTTCCTAGACGTCCCGCGGATTTGCCTCCTTGGGATGGAGGTGGGGGTTGGGGACTCCCTGACATATGCTTGTGCCCAGCCCCGTGTCAGAGCCAGCTGAGTCCTTGTGTTAGCTGAATGGAAGGGAGGCGGCATTCCAGGCAGGAATAAGCAGGATGGCTAAGGTGGAAGGGGGGGTCTGGACCACAGTTCGGAGAGCCCAGGGCTTGTGAGGCAGACTCAGGATGTGTGGGGGGAAGTAGCCCCTGGGGGGGTTAGCACTGTGTGCATCGGCAGGGCGGAGCCCCGCAGTCAGGGGAGGTGTGTGAGCACCTGCCTGGACCCTGGTAAAGGTGGTTCCTGAACCCACCGTGCCATGGCAGCTCTGGGAATCTTTAGCTGTGCACGTGGAGAATCACTGAGAGTTGTTGGAGGTGGGGGGTGGGGCTGGGCTGTTGAGGGCCAGCGGGGTCGTGGGATTTGGCCTCACAGGTGGTGAGGGAATTTGCTCTTCTAGCAGGAAGGGAAGCATTAGTGTTTATTGAGAGTTTACTGCATCTGGCTTCTGGGTGCCTCTCTGCATAGCAATTCATGCCGCCTGGCTCTGGGAGTGGCAGTTCAGGAGCATCAGTTTGGTGACGATTGTGGTATAGGCTGAGCTGGGGGCAGCAAGGGAGGAAGCTCAGGCCTGGGGGTACATAACTGTGACAGTGGCCCTAGGAGAGAATCTCCTCTGCGGGCTCTGAGACCTGACAGCCTTCCTATAAAGTCCTGCCTAGCCTGTCCGCCTCCTTGTGACCTCCAACCTCCAGGGTCGGGCTGAGCTGTGAGGGGGAGCTCAGGTCGGGCAGAGCCTGTGGGGGATGCTGGCTGCCCCCACGTGACTGATGCGCTGTCTGCATCTGCATGCCCAGCCCTACCCCTGCGCCACTCACAGAATAGCCACGGCTCACGGGTCTCAGCCCACGGGTCACAGCCCACGGCTGCTCTCCCTGCTCCTACAACCAGGGCGGCCAGGATCCGTGTCTGGGATCCATGCAGAGACTGCTCTGGGTGGCTGAGTTGGGAGGCAGCTAATTCCCATCTCTCTGGTACATGATGATGAGGGATCCTGGTGGCCCCCTCAGAAGCTTGGGGACAGAGGAACAAGCTAGTCTCCTAAAGGGATGTGATATTCTTTGGTCATGAGAAGTCATGAATGGCTCCTTCCCCTAAGCAAGCACCCAGAACTGGTCACTCACATGTTCCTCTGCCGCTGTCCCTGCCCCGACATGCTGGGGTTCTGGCCAGGTCAGGAGCTGGTCACCCAGAGACGGATGCCTGCTCTCTAGCAAGTCACCACTGACCTCCAGCTTTCAGGGGAGCAGGGCAGAAAGATCAGGAGTTTTATTGATTGGTCTGTAAATGTTCCGGGGTTTGCCCTATATGTGCTGTTTAAACAGAGGTGTGGATCATCACCTAAGTACAGCCAGGGCGGTGGCCCTGGGGATTAAGTGAGCCTCCACTTCCCCTTCCTTCCTTCTGATTCCTCAGTGCCAGAGACATGCTGCTGTTTCCTCAGTTCAAGATGGGCACCTTCCCTTCTCCCTGCAGCGTGGGTGTGTCCTAGAGTCAATGTGTGCGTTCGCTCTAGGGTCTTCCCCTCCCTCGCCCTGGAAAAGCTCTCAAGTGATGGTATCTTAGAATGGAGGAAATGCCGTGCCTGGAAGAGCCGGAAACCCCTGTGTAAACCAAAGGCACCGAGAGACTTGGAAGGGGAAGGGCCTGCCCCAGGCTGGGCCCTGGTCCTCCTGACTCCCAGCCTTGGCACAGAGGGGCAGGTCCCAGAAATGCGTTTCAGATGGAACCAAACATGTCTGGCATTGCACTAAGCGCTCCTGGGTTCCATCTCACTTGCGTCCCACATCAGTTGCTGGTGCCCATTGGGTCCCGTTTCAGTTGAAGAACAGAGTCAGCGCAGTGGGGCCAGTCACACCAGGGCAGGGCTGGGGATGGGGACGGGCCCAGGAGCTCTAGCTGAAGGGCCAGGTTTGGCTCTCAATCTGTCCAGGTGTGCTGGCAGCTCAGAGGAGGGGCGCTGACACTGGGAGCTGAGCCGGGACCCGGAGGCAGAGGAGGGCAGTAGGCTCAGGAGAGGAAAGGTAGGAAGAGAGCAGGCTGCGGTGGGCGTCGCCGGGCACACCGGATGCAGTTGGGTGACAGGTGAGCAGGGACTCCGGACAAGGGGTGGGGTCGTGAGCAGGGCCGGTGCAGATGGGGTCTGTGATGCTCCCCACCCCTCACTGCTGTACCTGATGTCACTGGGTGGGGTTTCTCCTCATGCTGTGAGCACTTCTGGCTCTGACCTTTTCTGATGGACTTTTTCCAGGGGATCCGGAGTTCTCTGTTAGGGGTCCTCTTAGAAACTGGGACCTTTACGCAGCCTGTGCCCTCCCTTTCCTCCTGCTCCCCACTTGATAAGTGCACACATGGATCATCTGCAGGGCCTCAGGGGCCCTGAATGTGTCCCCACATCTGGGGGTCTTGGGGGCACAGTGCTTTTCCATAGATTGGACAACGCAGACAGCAACAGTGACTTCAGCCCACTCGTGACCCAACTACTGTGTGCAAGTCCCTTCCTCTCCCAGGGCCCTCATTTTCCCACCTGTACAATGGGAGGCTTGGATGGGCCCTGGCCTCCTCTGGCCCCATGACACAGGCAGAGCCAGGAAAGGCCTCCCCTGCCTGCCCTGCCTCTCACAGGGCGTTGGTCGCACTTGTGGTTCCACAAGCCAGTTTTATAATATATTCTTGGGCATCCTCTTGCTATGCCTCATAGCCCAGGTTTTGTCTCTTGCCTGGTAGTTGGTCCCCAGCTTGGGAGAAGTGTGGCTGCCTGTAACCACACAGGTACCAACGTGGGGCCTCGAGATGGTGGCCTGTCCAGACACCGGCTGGGACTGAGACTCCCGGGCCAGCCTCTCCTCCTGCAGGGCCCCGATGGAATTACCTGCCTCCCCATCTGACCGCCTCTGCTTGAAGGACTAGGTGAGGCGTTTAGTGTGAGAGGAGAGCACTGAGCTCCGATTCCTGGTGCAGGTTTGCTGGGGACATGAGAGGCTCTTCCACTTTCTCCCCTAGCCTGCAACTTTCTCAAGGACACAGTCCAGTCTTCCTGACACGTCGTAGGTGCTCAGTCAGCATTGGAATGAGGAGTGAGGAGCCCGGGAGGCCTTGGGCGAGGCTGGATAGTGGTCAAGCCACTGTGGTCACCTGTCTTTCTTTTTTCATTTGTACACTGGGCACCAACCACATGGCCTTTAGCTACCTCCAAAAGAAAAAAAAAAATCAAACCTCCCCGAGAAGGTGGTGACACGCACAACCCTGCCTTCCGCATTTCCCCTTAATAATTACTAAAATCATATCTTTTTGCTTTTATCAGTAGTTGCTAACTGGCTGTATGTTAGATGTCACTCAGGGAACCTTAAAAAATACCAGTGTCCCGGCCCAGCTCCAGGTATGGGCCCAGGTGGTCGTGGGGCAGTTCCTGGGGGTTCGCTGGGCAGAGCCATTCTGGAAAGATCTGGCAGAAAAGCCACTGGGCCTGCGGGGGCCACTCAAGCTGAAGCTGGGCCCATCAGCAGGTCAGCTGGGGTTGGGGGGGCAAGGACACTGCCCCACACTGGACATCACAGAGCCTGGCTGGCCAGGGTTGGGAGGCCGGTGTCAGTTCACGTTAGCAGTGAGGGAGAAACGGGCCTGTGTGCGCTGCCCCCTCGCTGACCTGTGCTGCACGACGCCCGGGGACATGGCTTTGGTTCGGACCGGGTCCAGGCCTTGCTCTGGACACAGCCTGGCTCGAGCCTCCCTGACCGCCAGGCATCGTCCCAGAGACGGCTGCTCTCACCACCCCATTTGTGCAGGGCCGGGCAGACGGGAGACGGGGGAGCCCTTTTTAGGCTGTTTTCAAGGAGACAGATGCAGGCAGAGCCAGTGGCACCGAAACGGCAGCTAAGGAACAGAGTCGACCCATTTCCAAAAATAGACCATCCACTGTCAGGGGAAGCATCTCTTTGTCTCCCCAAATCTGTCTTTCCGTCGGCTCCCAGGTTGTAAGGCAAGAAGGAGGCTGCTCTTGTCTGGGAATCAGAGGCTCCGGCGGGCACCGCGCTCCCCGCCTGCCACAAGGGCCCGATTGTGTGGGGCCCTGAATGCGCCCGTCTGTCACCGCCCGCGCACCGGCTCAGCTCCCTAATGAGCCCGCTTTGGGAGTGGCCCTTTGTGGCAGGTTCCGGCCACGCTGCCCGCGCCAAGGCTGCGTTTCCCGGCTGCTTTGCGTCCCTTGGTGGCTGGTGGGACAATGGGAAGCTCCTCTTTGGCCTTCACCCCTGCCTGCCCTTTCTCCAGAAAATTAGAAAGCAAACTTCTCCCTCTTCCAGCGCCCACTGCCCTGGCTGGCAGAGGCTGCCCTCCTCTCCTCCTGCCCGACCCCCTTGCCTCTGCCTGGTCCCCTGGGCATTGTCTCTCCTCTTGTTCCCTTTGGGTTTGTCCCCTGGCACCTTCCTTTCAAACAGGCTCCTGTTTCCAGGGCCGAAGCCATGCAAATCCCCTGCCTCCCACCATCCTGCTTCTCAGGCCCCTCCCTTCCCCGTGGGCCGGGATTTCTGCCAGGAGCCCCTGAGGCCGAGCCCACTTCCCTACACACGGTGCTCCTTGGTCCCGGGCGGTCCCAGACCCTGGAATCGGGGCTCTGGCTCTATCCATTGGCCTCTTCTTGTCCTGACCTCTTGGTGGCATTTGATGTCTTATTTTCCAGGGCAGGGTGGTGTGCTGGTCACCTCTGACCTCCCTGACAGCCCCTCCTGCCCGTGGTAGGAAACATCCCTTCTGGGCTGAGCCCTGAGTCTCTCTCTACCTTTTGCTCCTGGTCTCGAGGCTCAGTTTCCAGCTTGCTACTGGTCATCACGCCGTCGACCCAGTGCCCTTCAGGTTTGGGCCCCTTCCCCTCTCACCTGTGCTCCACCCACCGCGTAACCCATGGCCACCCCTGTGCCAAGCTTCCTGGCTCTGGCCCCGAGCTGCCCACGGGCCACATGTGGCTGCTTCCCTTCAATTCAGTTATATCTAAGTAGCAGGAAGCATTTCGGCTGCTCAGTCGCACTGGTCACCATGGGTTTGCACGTGCTCGGTACCTTGCAGACAATGAGACAAGGAACATTCCACCGTTGAGAGAGCTCTGTCGGCAGCATGGGTCTAGACGATGTCCACAGCAGGAAGCCTGGGCACCTGAGCGTGTGCCAGGGGTTCCTGCTGCCTCCCTGGCGGCCTCGGAGGCTTTCGTGCCCTGGCCCTGGTGTTGCGGCCCCGTGACCCACCGGTGCTGCGGGAGGCACACCACAGGCCCGTACACGAGTTGCCCTTTCCTGCCTCCTGCAGGGACTGGAATCTCATACTTCCTCTGAGGCATACATAGGTCAGCCCTTGAGGGTGGATAGGCCACAGGATGGGGGGCCTGTAGCCCTCGTCCAGGCAGGAGCGGGGCACCAGGGAGGGGCTGACAGGGTGGGCTGGGCAGCTCTGGGAGGTGGTCAGGAGGCCCTGGGGTGCTCCCTGCCCTCCTGCTGGGTCCACACTCCAGGGCTGCTTGGATCTGCAGTCCCTCATCCCTTTCTGGTGAGTTAAAAGCTTGTCCCCCGTGAGTGCTGGCCTGGTGTGGGCAATGTGATCTGCTCCAAAGTGCGCGGAGCTGAAGTATTGTCAGAATCCTGGATGAAAAGACCCCTTGTGTTCGGTGCAACCCAAACTCTGGGAGCAGGAGGGAGGCGGAGGGGGAGCCGCCCTCCTGCAATTAGCAAATGCTCCAGATGGGTGGATCACCTGGGCTCTTGGAACCCTGCAGGGCAGGCAGGAGTTCTGGAACCTCCTGACCTGGTGCTTTATCTTGGGGGATGTGACAGGAGGGAGAAGCCTGGGCCAGCTCAGGCTGTCCCTGGACCCTTGGCAGCCCCCACAGCCTGAGTCAGCCTGTCCTCTCTTCACTGACCGAGTGGTCCGTGACCTCTGCAGCTGGTCAACCAGTGCATCCTCCGTGGACTCCTTAACTGGGGGCGGGGGGTGAATGACAGGCTTCAGGGACCCCTGGAACCCTAAAATGACTGTGCACTCATGTGGGTTCTGGGATAGACCCACAGATTTAGTCAGGGGCTGGAAGTGGTCCTTGGTCAGGAAAGATGAAGACCTTCAGTCTGAGGGTCAGTGAGGCTCCTGCCTATAGCCTTTAAAAAACACATGAGCATGATGTGTGCTCATGGGTGGCAAACACCACACGGAACACAGGCACTGGGTAGAGTAAAACCTAAAGGTCTTCTGTAGGTGACCGGGTACTCCGGACATCCCAGTGGTCCTGGCTGTACCTGCTGTCCAGCAGCTTTGGACAACAGCTCTGTACTCACCCCTGCCCAGGTGCCCTCAGGTCACCCTGTGGCTCTTTCTTGGGGTGGTTTTATTTATGTGAGGTTTTAGGGTTGGCGAATGTTGGCCTGCAAGGCTTTGGTTCCTGGGCTTCTTCCTTCTAATTGTTTTCTTTCTGCTGCATGCATCTTTGCCCAATCTCCCTGGGCCTCAGTTTACCCATCTGTGAGATGAGGCAGTTGGACCAGATCCATGACGCTCAGAGACCCCCATGGAATAGAGGAAACTTCCAGAAGCCTGGGCCATCCCTGTCACCACCCTTGCCTAGGGGCTGCTCCTGGCCCAGCCTCTTCTCCCCACCAGCAGAACCAGTACTTTTGGGGGCTTTTCTGGACATTCCTCCTGCTTTGGGGCCTCGAGGACCTGCAATGGCCTGTTTCCTAGCCTCAGGCCCTCACCTTCCAAGTGCTCATCCCATGGGGGAATGATCTGGCCCAGAATCAGAGAGGGGGGCGGGGCACCCTTGCCAGCCCCGCCCACAGGCTTTGCTTTCCTGCTGGCTCCATGAGGGCCAGCCCCATTGCCAGCAGGAGCAGAATAAAAACGGGGGAGTCTTCTCATTTTCTTCTTTTGAATTGTGACCTTGATCTCTCCTCCTCACTCCTACAGACCAGGCCTCTGGTGGCTTTTGAATAGATCTGTGGGCTCCCTTTTCTCTGGCTAAATATACATGCATCGGATGTCACTGGCTTCTATGACAATGGCAGGCTTGGGAGAAACTGGGAGGGGCTGGGGGCGAGGAGAAGAAGGCAGTGTGTACCCAGGACTGGTCTCTTCGGGCACTCCGGGCAGACGTCCCCACCGAGTTTGACTCCGAGAAGTGCTAACGTACTCGCATGCCAGCTACACACAGAATGTGTTCGTCCTCCTTGATGCCGCAGGAAGGCCACCCTTTGGAGGGTGCCTCCCAGGGCCATCCCCGCTTGCCCCTTGCTGGCTTGCTGATTGGCAGCTGGACGAAGTGGAAAAGATGGTCCAAGTGGAGACCCCGGCCCAGGAGGCCCGCATGGGCCTCAGGGTGCGGGGGCCTTCGGGTGAGGACTGGCAGGCAGAGGCAGGCTGGGAGGGCCCCGTGGAGACCTGAGGTGTTGGACCAGGGCTCGCCGCATTCTCCACGAGGACAGGGGCGCCGAGGCTCGTGGGGAGGGTGATGTGGCTTTGTTTATGCGCGTAGCAGGCATTTCAGGTGTGGGGCCCCTAGGCTGGAGTGGCTTCCTGCCTGCTGTGGTGTTCTGCTGCGGCACCCAGAGGTGAGCCTGCGGGAGAGGGAGGATCAGCCCCCTAGCACCCTGGGGGTGTGGCTGGGAGGGCACTGCGGTCCTCAGGCCCCCGGCTGTGCGGAGGCACAGTCCTTCCCCGCATCCCTGCTTGGCTGCACCCGCCTCCTCCCGAGAACATGGCTGTCCTCAGGTGCCCGCCGTGGCCTTTCCCATGTGGGGACGTGGTTCCTGCAGCAGTGAAGGAGGCCATTGGCCCAGAGGTGGGCGGGTGATGGTCTGAGCTCCTTGCGCAGCCGGGAGGGGCAGGGCTGGCTGGGAGCCTGGGAAGAGTCTCCGTCATCTGTGAAGCGGACCCCTGGCTTAGAGATCTCCAAGGGCCATCCTGTAGGGGCGTGGACTAAATTCATAAACCCTGTTGTTGATTTTTTTTTTCCTTTCTAAAAAATTAGAAAACTAACAAAGTCTCCCTTGAAGGCCCTAAACGAGCCTTAGTTCTGATCATTAGCGTCAGACGCTGAGACTGTTTTTTGCTAACGGGGCTCTGAGGGCTTTAGCAGCAGTTAATTTCCTTGTAGGGGATGGCAGAAGGGTCTTGAGGGGGCAAGGAGCAGTGACCAGTGGCAATGGGGATGTCGGCCGAGGGGGTCCTGCTCTGAACCCCTGGGGCTGCCTGGGGTCGTGAGCCCCAGCACCTCTGTCCTGAGATTTTATCCCTTTCATGCCCCCAAGTGGCATCAGGCCCCTGGCAGGCCCGGGAGGGGGGTTTGTTGGGAAGGGGAAGGGCCTGGGGTGGAGGAGGCTGCCCTGAGCCTTGGGCTGGTGGGGGCCGTCAGGGGCTGGTGGGCCTGGCTGGGATCTTGGCCACTGCTGTGCAGTCCCGTCCTGCCGGGACTGTCCCTCCCGCTCCCACCCACAGGAGCCAGCAGGCCCCCGGGTGGAAGGGCAGGGCCCCCCGTGGCATGGGGGTCTGTCCGTGGCTGCGGCTCACCAGCCTGGGCTGCCTCGTACGATCTGAGGCCGTGCCAAAGGTCCAGCTTCTCCCAGCTGGGGAAGCTGGCTGGGCAGCAGCAGGGATGGGAAGGAGCAGTGGCAGGAGCTGGGGTGGCCGGGGACACCCTGCTGGCACCCTGAGCCTTGGCACGTCACTGTTCTCCATGTCCCCAGTGGCTCAGATAAGAAATGCTTGTTTTTGAGGGTGATGAGTTGGCATCTGGAAATGATGCCTCATTAAAGAGCTTTCTTTCTGCAAATGCGTGCATTTATCATGAAAGCGCTTTGGGAGGAGGAATCCTCGGGGCTGCCTTAGTCTTATAAACATGCAGATGAGGAAACGGAGTCCCTCAGCCCATGGGACTTCACCTGCACCCCCTCCACATCCCAGAGTCTAGCACGTTCCAGTGAGTTCCCCACTGTGGCACTTAGGCAAGTGCCCCCCAAGCCTGTGCCTCAGTTTCCTGCCTGTGGAAGTGGGAGGTTTGGTGGTTCAGCACCTGGACCTGGTCTGTTCCAGGCTGGGCCACCTCCAGCAGCACCACCTGCTGTGAGGGACGATAGAGGCAGATGGGACCCGAGCCTTTGGTGCCTGCCGATGGCCATGTCTCCCACCCCCAGGCTGTGCCCTGGTGGCTGGCGTTTGGGAGACAGATGGGTCTGCCGTTTCCGAAGTTGGCTTTTCTGCGTGCGTGGTGGGGTGGGGGCAGGCTTGCTTTAGGCACCTTGCAGAGGGGTCAGGGTCCTGGCTCGGGCCTAGTGTGGCCCTGGACTCACTGTGAGACTTTAGCCAGGTGCCCCTCCTTGGAGCCTCATCTATAAGGGACCCCTGAGGTCCCCTCCCGTCCTGCCCGTTTCTGGGCCTCAGACTCATGGGAGGGTCACTGTGACCTACTGCTCGGTCTGGGTGTTACCTGAGACAGGGAAGGGCGACCTGGAAGAAAAGGTCCACCCAGAGAGTGTCAGTGGTTCTCTGTGAGGAAGAGGAAGGAGGTCGCCCATTGGCAGGCCTGGGCCCCAGTCCAGAGCAGGACCACTTCCGAGCTTTAGGCCTGAGGTCCAGGGCAGCAGAGGCTTGGGCTTGGCTGTCTTGTCCGCCTCCCTGCTGTGTTTGGCAAAGGGCTGGGCCAGCCCCTGCCAACTTGCCAGGTGGGTCCCAGGTGAGGAGGTATTTGGTTACCTGCCTGGCACCCTGAGGGTCTGTGCCACCCAAGAGGGTCCGGAGGGAGGGTCCTTGCACCTGAACTCTGGTCCCGGGTCCACCTGTTTGATTCCAGACACATGCACACACCCGCACGCCTCACCTTTGTGCCTGTTAAGTGGGGTGCCCCATGCATCCTGTCTCACGGGCTGTCGAGGATCAGACAAGACGTGTACATAGTAACAGGAACTGTGACAATGATACTAGCCGGAACAATAAAAGCTAACAGTCGCTCAGCGCTTTCTATGTATTCACTCATTTAACCCTTATATTTTCCCCTTTAACCGGAGAGGAAGTGAGGCACAGAGAGGCTA
This sequence comes from Avahi laniger, assembly GCA_963575035.1. Lineage (NCBI taxonomy): Eukaryota > Metazoa > Chordata > Mammalia > Primates > Indriidae > Avahi > Avahi laniger. The sequence goes on along the minus strand of CAUYSK010067513.1, from coordinate 9,001 downwards.
ATAGCTCGCCCAAGGTCCCGGTGTAGAAAGCAGCAGAGCTGGGCTTTGACCCCCCGCGCCCTGGCTCCGGGGTTCCCATGCCTACCTGCTTTGTTCCACCTCTCTGCGCTCTGTCCACATACAAGCAGCCTTTCCCCCATCAGCAACTTGTTCTTCTTCCAAAACTACTACATTTTTATTGTAGGGAATTTAGAAAAATAACTACCTTTGACCCCAGCTCCCAGACGGCCTCTGCGTATGGCTGTGAAGGTGGCCTGTGGTGACATTGTTATCAGTTCTTGGCCTGTGTCCTCATTGCCCCTGGGTTGCTGGCTGTGGGACTGGGCATGGTACCGGGGCAGTTCTTGTTTGGCACGCAATTTCTGTCCCCTCCCGTGGCACGGTTATGTGCCCTGGATGGTTGGGTACTGGCAGGCAATTCATCCTGGCTCCGAAGCCATGCGGGATTTGCTTTTCGCAGTGTGCCCCACGTTGCGGATTTCTCCTGGTGCGTCACATGCCCCAGATGTTGTCTCTGCCTTCCGTTTGATCTGAGACGCGCAGCCTCCCTTGTGAGCCTGAGCTCTGCCTTCCTGATTTATCCTGGGATTCCCCTGGTGGCAGCCTGGGGAGACCTCTACTGACGCCGCCATGTGAGCTCTATTGGGGGTGGGGAGCGAGGCAGCCCCCTTTGTCTGGGCTCTGCTGGAGGGGGAGTGTGCGGGGACAGTGTGGCAGGGACGCTCACATGCACCGGGCATCACGCTTGGCAGGCATCCTGCGTGGGTGGAGCTCTCTCACCTGGCCCTGTCAGACCTTGGGCTCCAAGCCCCCCATTCCCAACGAGATTTGTCCCCGATGGAGATGCAGATTATTCTCTGCCTAAATAATTCATTGCCCATCGTGGAAAAACTTGGAAGACACTGCAAAGCTCAAAATCGAAATTTAAAAATCACCTATCTATAATCCTACCCTCACAGAAGCTGCAAAGATAGTACACAGGGCTCCCGTGTTCCCTTCCCCAGCTTCCCCTGATGGTGACATCTCACATAAGTACAGTGCGTCATCAAAGCCAGGACAATGACACAGGCGCAACGCAGTGAACCAGACTGCAGACCTGAACTCAGATGCACTCATCTCCGTGTGGGTGTGTGTGTGGGCACTTTATGAGATTTTATTACACGCATGGATTCATTACACACACTTTAAAAAAAAACAAACCTCATTATTTAGAGCAGTTTTTAGATTTACAGAAAAATTGAGAGGATGGTACAGAGAGTTCCCGTAAATTCTGCACCCAGTTTTCCCCAATACTAACTTCTTACAGTGGTGTTGTACGTTTGTTATAAAGAGTGGAGCGATACTGGTACCTTAGTACCAACCAGAGACCACACTTTCTGCAGATTCCTCAGTTTTTGCTTAATGCTTTTTTCTGTTCCGGATCCCATCCAAGACACCCACTTTCAAAAACGCGTTTTGCCACATTGTGTTCCTACAATTTTTGATCCCACTTTTTTCCACATGAGCATGTTGAGAATATCTCATCACATCCTCATCTGTTGTTTGGACACATCATTTCAGGTGGCCCTTTGCTTGTTCCAGCGTGCAGACGTCACCCCGCGACCTCGGGGCGGTTGGCGTCAGAAGCGATGCTGCATCCTCGGTGCAGCCATGGGCGTTGTGTCGGTTGTGGCTGACCCTTCCTGACAGCAGTCAGAGGGCCAGTCCCGGCACTGTGCCTGTGTAAGGAGGTGGCAGTTTTGGAGGTACACGGGCCTCTCCCCATATCCCTGCCACCGCTGGGTGTGACCCCCTGAGATGGCTGAGCCGGAGTGAACACGCAGGCACGTGTCTGAAACAGCCGGGCAGGGGCAGGGAGGGGTATTCCTTGCATGGAGGAACAGGTCAGAGCTCGGCTCTGCCCCCGCTGGCCCCTGGGATCTTGGGCGAGTCCCACCACCTCCCTGAGCCTCAGTTTCCCCCTGGGGAAGTCAGGCACACTCAGATGACCTTCACAGGCTTGTTGGGAGGAGTAAATGAAGGTTCACATGTGAAGGGACCTGCTGCGACTGCGTCAGTAACAATTAAGACCACAGATTTTGGTTCTGATGTACGACCACGCAGCCCGGAGATCAATTCAGTTTAAAATAGCTGCTCACATCTGGGGACATTTCCAAAGGGTCGTCAGCCGCCAGCCCCCTTTTGTGGCCTTTCAAGGAAGGCCATGAGCAGCAGGTCCCACCAACAGGATGTTTCTCTGCCAGCCCATTGAGAAATCCCCCTGGAAATCCTCCTTTGGCCCTGGCTCAGGCAGGCGAGAGAATTGGAGACAATGGGGAACCGGGGAACAAAAGGCACCATTGTTCAGGCTGCCCAGGCAGGGGTCAGGGGATGCCCTAGGCCAGGACGGGCAGACCATCGTGCTGGTCACTGGATTTCTGTCCGCCAGTGGGGTGGCTGTGAGCACTCTAAGGAGCAGGAGAAGCAGGGCCAGACCGCAGGTCTGGGGCTCCATGCTCTGTCCTCTGCTGGGCAATTCCCTCTTGGGAGGTAGAGCTTCACCCCTTATCTTCAGGGGCTGCATTCTTGCTGGTGGAGTTCAAACACCCAGTGGGGCTGACCAGCCTGGTGTGGCATGGTTGGTGGTCTGGTCACAGGGCTCTGTCCACCCTGCCTGGCCCTGGACAGGCCAGTGGTTTGTGGAGCCCGAGCCAGTCTGAGCGTGGGTCTGTGATCTCACCGGGCTGGGTGCACCTGCCGCTCCTTCTCCGGTGCCGATGGTGGGGTTTCACCCTCACACACCCACCCTCTGCTCCAGCGGTCCTGGGTTGAGCCTCCCAGCCGGCTTCCCTGCCTCCAAGACTGCCACCTCCAGCCCTCACACTGCCTTTCCGGAGTGTTCTTCCTGAAACACAGCCCCTACCCTGCACCCCGCCCTTCAAGGACCTCTCGGCCTCAGCATGAAGTTGAGGGTCCTGGAAACAGTTGGAAATGCTCTGTGATCTGGCCCTGAGTCCTCCACACTCCTCTCTCATGTCTTCTGGAAGGTTCTGTGACCCCAGTAGCAGGCTAGTAGCAGTTCCGTGTTCCCCTGCCTTTGCCCTGGCCGTCTTCTCTACCCAGTTCCCTCACCCTCCCCTTCCTTCCCCTCCCCTCGCTTGGAAAACCCCACTTGTCTCCAGGCTGTGGCTGAGACGTGGCCCCTGTTACTGTCCAGCCACCCCTCCCACCGGGGTCCAGACCCCCCTCCTGCCTTCACCCTGATGCGTGTGTGGACCTCTACGAGGCATGTCTCTGGGCCGTGTCTGTCCCTTGACCTCCTAGGATGGCGTCGCATCTTAACTGCGCTTGGTCTGTCCCCCATGGTCCACTGGGGCTGTGACCCTGGAGTGGCCAGCGGGTGCTGGGGACAGGTGAGGCCTGATGCTGAGGACTGAGCCTACCAAGCTTCAGGACCACACCCGAGCTGCCCAGCCTTTCCTTCCTCTGGGGGCGCAGGGGGTCAGGCCTGCTGCTTCCTGTCCCAGAGGTTCCAGCCGCCTTGCTGACCGAGTTCCTGGAAGGTGCCTGTTGTCCAGTAGCTGCCCCAGGAGCATGAGACGGAGGGGTCAGCCCTGCCTAAGTGACTCACTCCGGGATGTGGAAGGTTGTCATTGTGGCCTGCTGCTGGGGGCCCTATCCCCAGCCGAGACACCCAGAGCTTTGGGGCTGAGCCTCAGGCCCTCTCTGGTAGACAACCTAATAACCCTGTGTGCCTCAGTTTCCTCACTAGTAGGATGAAGAGATCCACCAACCCCTGCTCATGAGTCACTGGTAAAGGTCAGGAGAGGTGCTGGCAGGCAGGGGCTGGTGCGGGGACCTCTCAGCTCCATCCTGGACACACATCCCCCAGAGCCCCAGGCCTGTCCCTGCCTCCTCGGGAGCCGCACTTGTGCCAGGCAGCCGCACCGCCCCAGCCCCCTGGAAGGCTGGCACCCTGGCCTGCCCTCAGCAATCCCAAATCCACGTCCACGCCTTTCCCCGCCTTGTCCTCCTGGGTTTCTTGCCAGGGCCATTTGAGGCTGGGTTCTGGGCAAGGCTCGGGGAAGAGTAGGGGGTGAGTCAGGCAGTGGGGGCCTGGGGATGCACATCCTGGGGCCTGTGGGGCAAGCTGGCAGGAGCCTGGGGCGAGGGGCGCCCCCTGCCTGCCCCAGAGTCATGGGCAGCTTCAGGGGGCAGAGGGGCCGGCCGAGGGCTCACACAGCACCCACCTGGGCCCTCGGCTGGTGGGGACAAGATCGAGGAACAGGGGCCTTGGTTTGTGGGGCGCTCCTCGGGGAAGGTGTGGGGCGAGGTGGGAAGGAAAGGTGAGCTGTGAGTGTGAGTGTGCATGTGTCTCCACGCACAGCCGGCACCTGTAGCCCGGACCCCGCACGTCTGTGTGTGTCCCCACAGCCTGCCACGCTCTCCTCCTGGTCATGTTCAATTGTTTAAAAGCATTTCTCTCTGCCGCTTCTATTTTTGCCTTTGACCTTTAGTTAAATGCTCAGAACTGCTGGGCCGTTGGCGCAGTGGTGAGTTTATCACGTGTAATTGGGAGAGAGGACAATTTTATTTCCTTTAATACAAGTGCTGCCCCCCAGCCCCCTTCTAAGAACAGAGCTGACTTCTCTAAGCTCTGTCCTAGGTGAGATTTAATAATCTGCTGGAAGGTGTGACTGTGCCTGTGGAAGGTTCTAGGTGGCAGGTGGATGCGGTCGGTGTAACTCTGCTGGTGTTTACACGCTCCTGACACCCTGCCTCCGGCCCTGCTGAGGGCGTGGAGGAGGGGGCTCACTGACCTCGTCCCCACAACCTCCCAGGTGGGGGTTGGGTGCTGAGAACTTGCAGCCCCTCCCTGTTGCTTAGGATGCTGCTATTGCAGGTGAGGAAACCGAGGCGCAGAGCCTGGAGGGAGCTGCTCAGGCCACACCGCAGAGGCCTGGTGGCCCCCGGCGGCTCCAAGCCCTGAGATGCCTGCACCTGGGACACCCGCAGTCCCCTGGGCTCCTGAGTGTCCTTTCAATGGGGAGATGGTTAGGGAGACCCCAAGTCCTGGGCTGAAACTCTGCCTCCGGCCGTGGTGCCAAGCAAGACAGGGAAGGGGAGCGGCTGTCCCCCCGTAGACACTGTCCTGGACGTGGCGTCCCCGTGGCACACCCCATGGAGCCCGTTCTGCCACTGGAGGAGAAGCAGCCCTGGGGCAGGCCAGGGAGGCCCAGCGTGACTCCGGCAGCCGCCCGCTTGCTGGGCAAATTGTCCTACTTCTCCGGGCCTCAGTTTCCTCTGCTGTTGAGTGGGCTCAGGGAAACTCACATGTCCTGTGCAGATCGGGACGCACACCCGGCTTGCAGCAGGTTCTTGAATGGTGGCCGTTCGGCTGTTTGTTCAGTCTGTGTTTATTTTGAGCCTGGAGCAGGGCTGCTGGGAGGGGGAGTGAGGGGCGAGATGCAGACCTGAAACCAGAGAGGAGGCATCCCAGGGATATTGTTTTCTGGGATTTGGAATCGGCCCAGCCCAGTGCAGGCCTGGCCCCGATGGCGTCTGCTCTGACTCATGAGGTCTCCAGCTTCGGCGCTGATCGGGGAGGGCAGAGTGGGGGTCCTTGGGTCCATGGTGTTCACCGATGTCACTGGGGGTCCAGGCAGCCTGGGGGCAGAGGGGAAGCTTGCCAGGGAGTACAGGTGGGTGCTATGGTGAAGGCATCCAGGGCAGCGTGGAAAGAACTGCTGTCTTGCTGCGTTACCTCAGGCTGATTGCTTACCTTCTCTGAGCCCCCAATTTCCTGTAGAGCAATTGATAGTCTGTTCCTCCCTCCAAGTCCCCAGGGTGTTGTGTGACACCCCGTGGAAGCTGACTGTCTCCAGGCAGCCCTGATCAGGAGCCCTGCTCGCCCCAGGTCGGGTGGGAAAGGGCCAGAGTGAACGTGAGGCTCTGGAACCAACAGCATCCCGCCTGCCCCTGGCATCCCTATCTGTGCTTGTGACTTGGCCCCTCATTTTGGATTTCCTGGACCTCAGGTTCTCAGAAGCTAAGCTTCTGGGCCAGAGGCTGGTCTCACGTGTGGTTCACCCGAGGTGCATGGACGGCACCGTCCTGTCCTGGAGAGATGACACACAGGTCTGCGAGTTGCCAGGCAGAGGCCAGGGCAAGCCTGGGAGCTGCTGCTCCTCTGGACTCAGCCCGTCTCCTGGAAGGGGCGCCTTGAGCTGTGTGGCCTGGGGACCCTCAGGACCAAGCTCAGTCTTGGGGCCCTCGCCTTGGGTTTTAGATGGAGTCAGTGGGCTTTGGGAGGGCTGTGTGGGGAGGCTAGCAGCCATGCACACGCTTTCCTAAGGGACTCCAGGAATCTCCACCAAAATGTCACAATCCGACTTGTGATCTGTTTTTGCCTTGGATGTGCCCCCGGGCCACCTCTGTGGGACTGTAGCTATTTACTCTTTGGGGATGGAGGGAGGTATGACCTTCAGTGTGAGCCATGCCCAGTTAAGGTGCCTGGGCTGGGGAGGTTCGTGGGGCTGGGCGGCTGGTGCAGCTGGCTCTCCCCAGGGTTTCCTGCTGCAGCGGGAGCTCTGGAGGGAGTGGAGGGTCTCTTCTCTGCCTGCAGGTCTGATTCTGCCTGGGAAGTAATTCAGATCCCTGATGTCCACCCCATCCCTGCAGGCAGCCGTGAAACGTGACCTGCCTGTGAGGGTCAGTCCGTGTAGGAGCATGACTCAGGGCAGGCCCACGGAAGCCTGGGGTGGGGGGCGATGTCTTGGCCTGCACCTCCCTGGCGGCCTGCTGCAGGGCCCCACACACGTGGGCTTGCTATGCCGGACCGTGATTCAGAGAGGGTCCCGAAGCAGGTGGGGGCTTGCGGGGCTGCCCCCCGGGTTGTCAATTTAAGGAGAAGAAATCTGCTGTCACAGACATTTGTGACTATTTCCTCTAGAGTTGGCAGCTTGCATTTTGTGGTGTTTTGAGTTCTTGTTGGGTCCTTTTGGCCACCCTTCGAGGCGTGTTACCCACAGAAGGGGACAAGGGTCCCTGAGCAACTATTCAGGGCTGGTGCCAGCTGGGCCCTGGACATCGGATGGGATTCGGCTGGGGCCCTTTGGGGTGGACGGTATACTGGCAGGGCCCTGGTGGCAGAGGGACCCAGGACCCCTGCTCATGAGTCACGGAGCCTCCCCAGGCTCCTGAGGTCTTTGCCACACCCCTGGCACAGTCAGGGCCGACCAGTACCCATGAGCCTCCTAATTCCTGTGTGCTAGCCAGGCTCTGAATGTGGCCCCACCCCACTGGAGCCTCCTGTGCGAGGGAACTCAGGCAGGACAGGCCGGATCCCAGGGGTGCTGCCAGCAGAGCAGGAAGGAGGAGGGCACCGGCCTCCGAAAGGCCACCCTCTGGCTGCCGTTCTGACCCTCCAGGAAGCCTTTCTGCCCCGTTGCTAGTTGAAGGTGAGTCACTGGCTTCTCAGGGTCTGTGGGTGTAAACCTGGGGACGGCCCAGGGGATGGCCAGTGTCCACTGAGTGCCCTCCACCTCCGGTCCCTGGGGAAGGACCTGGCCCCTGACCTCCGTAGCCTCCCAGACCCACCGTGGCAGGCCCTCGCTGGTTCCTTTTGCAGATGTGGAAGCAGGTTTAGGAACGTACTGGGGTCACAGAGGTGCGGGAGGCGAGGCCCGCGGCCCATCTGGTGCCACCTCAGGCAGGTGTGAGGACCAACCAAGTCAGATGATGCTGCTGTGCCCTCAGCACCGACTGCCTTTCCTCCTGTCACCCAACCGCCACCTTCCCAAATTCCACACCCCCTGGCTCCCACCTCCCCGCCCATGTCTGGACTGAACTTTGCAGAGTTCCCTGTGCCTCAGCCTGGCACAGCGAGCATGTCTACGCCTCTTGCTCCAGGAAGGATCTAACTGCTTCTGCCAGGGAGCAGACAGAAATCCCCAGAGCAACTTTTACTTCCTTATCAAGATTTGGGAATTGGGGGAGGGAGCCAGGGCGTGGTAGTCCGGGAGGGGGCAGGTGTAGGTCAGAGAGCACAGCAGGGTGACAGCTTCCAGGACTGGGACCTGTTCTGGAGGCTGGGCAGACACAGTGGAGCAGGAGGAAGGAGCAGGTGATCCTGTCCCAGAATTTAACCCTTGCGTGTCCCTGACACCCGAGCCGAGCCCTTCTGTCAACAAGGATGTCCTATCCAAATGAGTTGAATTCCAAATGGCAGCTCCTGAATGGGGCCATCGCCGACCATCCTTCACATCCCTGATGAGAGGAGATGATGAGTCCAGCAAGGGAAGATCAGGGAGATCCCCTCGGACAGCCCCTCACTGCATGTAGGCATAGAGGTCTTGGAGGGGCCAGCGGTCACCCTGCAAGTTGGTGTAGAGGTTAATATTTCCAGAGGTCTGAGGCTCAGAGAAGTGATTTGATGGGGTCTGACCAGGCTTCCACGGGGTGGGGGCCACGGGGCTGGGGGTTGTAGGGAGTGGTGCATCCTCGTGGAAGGCTGCCATCCCTCCCTCTGGTGGCAGCACCCCTGCCTTGTGTAATGGGAATGTGGTGCCACCCCAGGACTGTTCAGAGAGGAGAGAATGGCATCATTTAGAGTCGAGTGCTGCTGCCTTGGGTCCCTGCCCTGCGGGGAATTCAAGTTCCCAGCTGCGCACTGCCCTTCCAGCCAGAGCGCCCAAACCATGGGGGCCTCACCACTGATTGCCTGCTGTCAGCAAGCCTCCATTTAGCCAGCTACTGTATGGGGAAACTGAGGCCCAAGTGGGTGAGGGGCGACTGATCCCGAAGGCTGTGGTCTCAGCTGTTTCCTAAACACCCGTGACAGCTGAGTTCTGTGCTTCCACGTGAGACTAAATGACCTTCACTCGAGCTCAAAACAACACTCTCCTAAGGGGATTGGGGAAATGGGAGCAGCTATTGAAGCCAATGAAGCCCCCCCTGCAAACCAGGCGAGCCAGCTTTAGAGCCCTGGTCACCCACAGCTCAGTGCCCTGCCGGGAGCACC
>CAUYSK010067512.1:0-13694 GCA_963575035.1 Avahi laniger | reverse complement strand
GTGTTTGTCTCCAGGAATGGGAACAGCACAGAGAGAGAGGATGGGGAAGGAGGATCTTACCTACTCTAAAAGACTGACCCAACTTCAGGAGGGCTTATTTCACTCAGTCTGTGGATTAGTAAATGGACTATATTTAAAGGAACTTGTAGTGTTTCAAAGTGTGGATGGACTCGTCATCAAATTGGTGCTAACTGATCGACACTAGGGTGCTCACATGGCAGTAATACTCTCCAGGGATTAGGGGGATGGGGGGTAAACCTGCAACTAAAGGACACGGGGAGCACTGTAGGGGGGAAGGGCAAGCCTTTAACCCTCGCTTGGGTGAGGCAAAGACGTAAAGTGTAACCATAATGTTTGTACCCTCATAATACCCTGAAATAAAAAAAAAAGTGTAGATGGAAATCCAAATGAAGAAAAGCAAAAGGATTTCTACTAGTATTTATTTGTAAAGTTCATTTTCACAGCTACTTTTGCCCAAACACCGCAGAATAGTAATTAAGTGAGAAATAAGTATTGGCCTTCCCATGTTGTGGAAAAAGGTAGGTAAACATTCACAAAATTTCATCTGAAGATTTGAATTACTCTACTGTTCCCTGAGCCATTGTTACTTTTAAAACTCTCACTTTTATAATATTGCAATAATAGCACCTAATCTGGTAGACAGAGAGAGTACATACACAGATAATCTCGTGATATTATTATACTAACTAGACTGTGGGGTAGGAAGGGTAAGTATTAAGATTACCCTTCGTTTGTGAGTTTGAGACATAATATAAATGCTATCATCATCACCATCATCATCATAAGAGCTGAGATTTACTGAGCTTCTACTTTGTACTTTTTATGTATTATCTCAATTATTTACCACAACAATCCAATAAGTCAGTACTCTTATTATCCCATTTTGTGAATGAACGAAACTCAAATTTAAATAAATTAAGTAATGTGCCTAAGGTAACACAGCTGGTGGACGGAAATGTTGAAGTTCAGACAGACCTTGTATTATATTCTAACTTGAAGCTGTTTTTCACAACTGCTGAGATTTCCTAGTAGTTTATGTTGTTTTAATGTCTTTTAATTACCTCATAGATGTTCTGCCATACAACTCAAAAATGAAAATAATCTTTTGTATTATAATCATTGTCTACTGAAGTTACTCCCCTTGTAAGATCTCATTCCAATTCTACCTTCCCTTCTTTTCCTCCCTCCTTTTTTTTAAGATTACAAGAGGAAAAATCTACTCATGCGGTGCTAGGTCAGTTCTAAGAATAACTGTAGATAAACCCAAGGCCTTATTGTGTAACCAAATTACAAGACCAATGTTTATACTTCTTTGAGTCTTTCATCAAAAGTATTTTGTGTTTGCAGTATAGATAACAGTAAATCTCCTCCAAGAAGTGTCTCTTGGAGACAAAGACTGTCACTGTTGTCACTCCAACTAGTGAGATTGTCCCCCTTATAGTCTTTGGAATATGAGGAAACATTGGTTGTTTATAACCTTAGAAAAGAACATTAAATTATTGATTCATTAGGATTTTTATTTTCAACATCTTTGAAACAGCTTGGTATACATTTTTATGTCCTCTTATTATTTTCTAAACAAGATTAAGTGTTCTTAAATGTCCTACTAGGACAATCTAGATTAAATAATACGAATCTATTTGTGTATATTTTTATCAACCAAGCTGCAATACTGATTAAAGTCAAGCCAGAGAATAAAACATCCATTATTATCACATTATGTGGCCAGAATATGAAGCCAATAAAAGCCAAACTGACATTTTGGGTTATTGTGAATTTACTCCCATCTTCAGGGGATAGGAAGATTTTAGCTTTGTCATTCTTTACAGCTATGTTAATTCAATTTTAAGAGTAGTGGCAACCCTAGAGTGTGATTAGTGTTTGTATTAGTAGCCAAGTGATTTTGTATGGCCATAAGTACTGCAGTTATACATATGTGACTATCCAGTATTAAACAGTCATTGTATGGCAGTTAGATTCACTCAACCAGCATTACAGATGAAATAACTGAATCCAAATAAAAGATAGTTGCACTTGTCTGGTAAAAAGGGAGCAGAATGGAATACAATAAGGGAGCTAATCATTTTCACTTGTTTCTTCATTATTATTATTATTATTATTACTATGGTAAGAAATGTATCATGATATCTATCCACTTAATTTTTTAAGTGTGCTGTACATATTATTAACTATGGGCACATTGTTGTAAAGCAGACCTCTAGAACTTTTTCATTTTGCATGACTGAAACTTTATATTCATTGAAAAGCAATTCTCCATTTTCCCCTAACCCCAGCCACTGCCAGCCACCATTCTATTTTGTAAGCGAAATCATGCAGTATTTGTCCTTCTGTGACTGGTTTATTTCACTTAAAATAATATCCTCAAGGTTCATCCTGTAGCATATGACAGGATTTCCTTCTTTTTTTGAAGCTGAATAATATTCCATTCCATGTATACACCACATTGTATATACCAATACCTCTTAGCTGTTGTGAATAATGTTGCAGTGAACATGGGAATGCAAATATCTCTTTGAGTTCCTGTTTTCAATTCTTTTGGATAAATACCCAGAAGTGAAATTTCTGGATCACATTGTAGTTCTATTTTTAAGTTTTTGAGAAAACTCCATAATGCTTTCCACAGTGGCTGCACTATTTTACATTTCCACCAATAGTATATACAAGAGTTCTAATTTTTCCACATCTTCGCCAGCACTTGTTGTTTTGTTCTGTTTTGTTTTGTTTTTATAGTGGCCATCTTAATGGGTCTGAGGTGATATCTCACTGTGGTTTTGAGTTGGGATGACCAGTGATCTTGAGCATTTTTTCATATACCTGCTAACCATTCGTATGTCTTCTTTGAAGAAATGTCTTTTCACATCCTGTACCCATTTTTCAGTCAGGCTATTTGGGTTTTGTCTTGTTTGCTATTGAGTTGTTGGAGTTCCTTATGTATTTTAGATATTGTCCTCTTATCAGATATATGGGTTACAATAGTTTTCATACATTTTGTAGGTCACCTTATCACTTTGTTGATTGTTTCACTTGCTGTGCAGAGCTTTGGTTTGATGTAATCCATTGTCTAATTTATATTTTCTTGGTATCATATGCAAGAGCTCAATGTTAAAACCAATGCTATGAAGATTTTGCCCTTTTTCTTACACGGGTTTTATAGGTTCAGGTCTTACATTTAAGTCTTTAATCTATTTTTGATTATGTGTAAGATAAGATAAGAGTCCAATTTCATTCCTTTATGTTTGTGGATATCCAGTTTTCGCAACACTATGTCTTGAAGAGACTGTGCTTTCCCCATTGTGTATTCTTGGAACTCTTGTCAAAGATCAGTTGACTGTATACATGTAGGTTTACTTCTGGGTTATTTATTCTATTCCATTGGTGTATATGTCTGTCTTTATGCTAGTATGATACTCTTTTGATTATTGTAGTTTTGTAATATGTTTTGAAATCAGGAAGGGTGAGGTTTCCAGTTTTGTTCCACTTTCTCAGGATTGTTTTGGTTGCTCAGGGTCCTTTAGGGTTTCATTCAAATTTTATGATTGATTTTTCTATTTCTGTAAAAACTTCTATTAAAATTTGAAAGAGCTTACATTGTATATGTAAATCACTTTGGGTATTATTTTAATAATAATTCTTCTAATTCATGAACATGGAATGTCTTTCCACTTATCTGTATCTTTTTTAATCTCTTTCAATGATGTTTCCTAATTTTGAGTGTACAAGTCTTTTGCCTCCTTAGTTAAATTTATTCCTAAGTATTTTATTCTTTTTGATGCTATTGTAAATGGAATTGTTGTCTTGATTTTTTTTCAGATTGTTCACTGATAGTAGGTAGAAACGAGATTGATTTTTGTATGATGATTTTGTATCTTGAAACTTTATTGAATTTGTTTATTAGTTCTAAATTTTTTAATGGAATCTCTAGGATTTTTCTACGCAAAATATTATGTTATCTATGAACAGAGATAATTGTACTTCTTTTCCAATTTGGATGACTTTCAGTAATTGCTCTGACTAGGACTTCCAGCAACATGTTGAATAGATGTGGTAAAAGTGAGCATCCTTGTCTTGTTCCTTGTCTTAGAAAAAAAATTTGCAGTTTTTCCTCATTAAGTATAATATTAGCAGAGGGCTTTTAATATATGGCCTTTAGTATGTTGAGATTCATTACTTCTATACTTAATATGTTGAGAGATTTTTTAAAATCATGAAAAAATGTTGAATTTTGATGGATACTTTTTCTGCATCTGTTGAAATAATCATATGATTTTTATTCTTCATTCTGTTAATGTGGTTTTTGTTTTTTTTTTTTTTTTGAGACAGAGTCTCACTGTGTTACCTGAGCTAGAGTGCCGGGGCATCAGCCTAGCTCACAGCAACCTCAAGCTCCTGGGCTCAAGCGATCCTACTGCCTCAGCCTCCTGAGTAGCTGGGACTACAGGCATGTGCCACCATGCCCGGCTAATTTTTTCTATATATTTTTAGTTGTCCAATTAATTTCTTTTTATTTTTAGTAGAGACAGGGTCTCGCTCTTGCTCAGGCTGATCTCGAACTCCTGAGCTCAAACAATCCGCCCGCCTCGGCCTCCCAGAGTGCTAGGATTACAGACGTGAGCCACCGCGCCCGGCCTGTTAATGTGGTTTTTCACATGTATTGATTTGTGTATGTTGAAGCATCCTTGAATCCCACTTGGTCATGTTGTATGATTCTGGTGAATTCATTTCGATACTATTTTTTTGAGGATTTTTGTATCTATACTCATTAGAGATACTGGCCTATAGTTTTCTTTCCTCGTAATGTCTTTGTCTGAATTTGGTATCAGGGTAATGTTGGCCTCATAAAATCAGTTTGGAAGTATTCCCTCCTTTGTAATTTTTGGTAAGAATTTGAAAATGATTGCTGTTAATTCTTGTATAAATGTTTGGTAGAATACTCCAGTGAAAGCATCTGGTCCTTGCTTTTTCTTTGTTGGAAGATTTTTGATTACTGCTTCAATCTCCTTACTAGATGTATGTCTATTCAGATTTTTTTTTATTTTTTCATGATTCGGTCTTGGTAGCTTGTATGTTTCTAATAATTTATCCATTTCTTCTAGGTTATCCAATTTGTTGGCATGTATTGTTCATAGTAGTCTCTTACTTTCCCTTTTATTGTTGTGGCATCGGTTGTAATGTCTCTGCTTTCATTTATTTGAGTCCTCTCTCTTTATTTGATTCCTCTCTCTCTCCCTCTTAGTTAGTCTAGCTAAAGGTTTTTCAATTTTGCTGAATTTTTACAAAAGCCAACTCAATTTCATGGATTATTTTTAATATTTTTTTATTCCCTATTTCATTTATTTCTGCCTTCAGCATTTTTATTTCCTTCCCTCTGCTAACTTTAGGTTTAGTTTGCTCTTTTTCCTTAGTTCACTGAAGTGTAAAGTTAGGTTGTATATGTAGAGAGCTTTCTTCTTTTAAAATGTAAATTTTTTACCATAATAAATTTATTTTCTAGTATTGCTTTTGTTGTATTTCATTTACTTTAATATGTTGTATTTTCTTTTTCATTTCTCTGAAGATATTTTCTGATTTCCCTTTTGATTTGTTCTTTGATCCATTGGTTAGTTAAGAGTGTGTTGTTTAATTTCCACATATTTGTGAATTTCTGGTTTTCTTTCTGCTATTGATTTTAGTTTCATTCCATCATGGTGGAAAAAGATACTTTGTATAATTTCCTCTTCTTAAATTTCTAAAGGCTTGTTTTGTGACCTAATATGTGCTCTATTCTGCAGAATGTTCTCTGTGTGCTTGAAAAGAATGTGTATATCTGTTAGGTCCATTTGGCCTCAAGTGTTGTTGAAGCCCTGATTTTGCTTATTAATGTTATGTCTGGATGTTCCACCCCTTAATGAAAGTAGGGTGTTAAAATAGCTACTATTATTGTATCACTGTCTATTTCCCCCTTCAGTTCTGTCAATATTTGCTTCATACATTTGAGTGCTCTGATGTTGCATGTGCACATGTTTATAATTGTTATATCTTCCTGGTGCATTGAAGTTTTTATCATTATATAATGTCCTTCTTTGTCTCTTTTAACAGTTTTTGACTTAAATTTATTTTTTTCTATTATAAGTGTGGCCACTCCTGCTTTCTTTTGGTTATTATTTGCAAGAAATATCTTTTTCTATTCTTTCACTTTCTACCCATATGCATCCTTTAATCTAAAGTGAGTCTAATGTAAACCGCATATATTGTATGTTGGGCTTCTTATCCATTCAGCCACTCCATGTCTTTTGATTTCGGAAGTGTTATCACTTAAATTTAAAGTAATTCCTGATAGAAAAAGACTTATTATTGCCACTTTCTTAATTGTTTTCTATCTTGCAGTTCTTTTGTCCCTCTTTCCTCATGCTATCTTCCTTTGTGTTTCAATGGTTTTTTTTTTTTAGTTATTTTCTTTGATTCCTTTCTCACTGTTTTTTTTTGTTTTTTTTTTTTGAGACAGAGTCTCATTCCGTTGCCTGGGCTAGAGTGTTGTGGCGTCATCCTAGCTCACAGCAACCTCAGACTCCTGGGCTCAAGCGATCCTACTGCCTCAGCCTCCCGAGCAGCTGGGACTACAGGCATGTGCCACCATGCCCGGCTTATTTTTTCTATATATCTTTAGTTGTCCGATTAATTTCTTTCTGTTTTTAGTAGAGACGGGGTCTCGCTCTTGCTCAGGCTGGTTTCGAACTCCTGAGCTCAAACAATCCGCCCGCCTCGGCCACCCAGAGTGCTGGGATTACAGGCGTGAGCCACCACGCCTGGCCTCTCACATTTTTATGTATATTCTATAGGTATTTTATTTGTAGTTACCATGGGACTTAGAGAAAACAACTTATAAGAAACTATTTTAAGCTGAGAACAATGAACTCCAACTGCATACAAAACTAAACTCTTACTTCTCCCCACACGCTTTATTGATGTCACGAATTACATCTTTTTATGTTGCATACCATTAATATATTTTTATAGTTTTATTTATTTTCTATACTTTTGGTTTTTAACTTCTACTAGAATTAAAAGTGATTATTTCATACCATTATAGTATTATCGTGTATTTGTCTACAGATTTACCCTTACCAAGGAGCTTTACACTTTCATGTATTTTCATGTTGCTATTTATCCTTTTTTGTTTCAACTTGAAGCACTCTTTTTAGCATTTCTTTTAAGACAGATCTAGAGTTGATGAACTCCCTCAGCATTTGCTTATCAAGGAAATTCTTTGTCTATTCCTCATTTCTGAAGGATATCTTTAAGTCTTTATACACATAGTAAGACTTTCTTTAGTAATTTTTTACAATAATTTTTTCTTTAGCCATCAACATATTATAATGATAATCCTTATATCTCTTCTATTTTTCCAAAATTTTAATGCCATAGCATATAGCATTGTTGCATTTCATAATATATTGGCTGTTTAAATAAATTTATCACAACAGTGATTATATCTTAATACTTAAATGTCACTTGTTTTTGTATATAATATAGTATGAGATTAAATAACCAACTCTACTCCCCTCTCCCAATTTCCAAGTCCTCATAGAGAATATAACTAAAGATTTTATGGCATATTGAAGTAGCCTTTAGAAACGAGTAGCCAGATAAAATATAGGACATATTTATACCAAAAAGCTATTTTTTGTTTATCTGAAATTCAAATTAAACTTGGTATTTCTACTTTTATTGCTAAATATGGCAGTTCTACTTCTGAAAAGCTCCTAATGTTAGCTCACCCTTTGGGAATTAAGAGGAACAAGCACTAAAAACAACTCGGCTATTTCATCGTAAAGATGTGAGATACTCCCACTAGAATCAAATCAGAGGATAAAAAGAGATTTATAAGAAGACAGGCACCGTTAAAAATTTACAATGTGCCAGATACAATGCTTAGCTTTTAACATGCATTTTAGTACATAAGCCTTCCAACTGCTCTGCTTTAAAGATAGGAAAATTAAGGCTTAGAGAGGACAATTTGCCAAAGGCCACATCTCTAGGAAGTGAGACAACCAAGATTTTAAACCAGGCTGACACTACCAAGAGCCTGTGGGCTTATTCAAAGTGCAGTGCTAGAAAGATAAAAGTTCAATGTCCCTGAAAGCTTCTGACCTATAGAGATATAGAGATTTATTATACTCCAGGGTCAATGGGAATAAGACATTTAAGATACTTTTCTTCAATCTTCATTTAAATAACATTTATTGAACATCTCTGTGTCAGGCACTGTTCTATGAAGAAAACATAAAACGGTATGCAAGATCTACTCAATCCCTACTCTCTCAAGTGTGCAACAAAATGCATAATATCCTAGGAGGAAAAGCAATTGTAGAACAAAGATATAAATAATAAAAATTCCTTTTAACAGATGAACATGTTTATCATTTCTGAGCTCGGTGCTATTTAGAAGACAAGAAATGTAAATTTATGCATCTTGAAAAGCTGTCAAAGATAAGCAATTTCTTGGTTATTACATTTCTTGAACATAAAGAATGGGAAATTTTCTACTCTACACATAACAATATTTTGTTTTATAATCCATGGTGGCTTATTTCATGATCTGAGATAAACAACCATTTAGGGTTTATATACATATTTACTTATTATATACATGATAAATAAAAACTATTTATGCAAATTATTAGAATAGACTATAACAAATAATAGCTAGCATCTTTTTCATTACTCAACTAATACACATATTTCATAATATATAAAAAATTTATTTCTAAAGAATTTGAATTTTATTGGAGCAGGTATCATTCCTCTTAGCAACTATAAGTAGGATTATTATATCATTTAGTGCCCAAATTAGGATACCTCTGAGAGCGGAAGGAGGACCTATTAATTATTATGCATGTTCAACAGGCATAATCAGGATTGTCACAGACAAACCATATTTGTAATCTATTCATTTCCATCTCAAAGACTTCAAAAAATACCTCAGGGTTTGGTTGTCACCAGCACTCGCGACTTTTTCCTTTGTGGGAAAACAAGAAGCCATGGCACCAAACATATTACAGCAGGATTTGTCACAGCAGGCTTCTGGTGCCATTGGTAGTGATCAAAGCTAAAAATGCAGCAAAAGTAAAAATCTTTCCTCAACGTAATAAACGTTTATCCTTCTCACTGGAGACAGAAACAAAATACATTAGCTAGTTAAAAAGATGGGATAAAGAAGGTGAAAAACAGTCATTTTTGACTAGTTAATAACAAAATATGGAAAATTTGTCATCTCTTATTATTGCTTATCTCATTTTTTCATCTGCAGACTTATTTGTGCAATGGTTTTAATGACTGGAAATCTCTCAGTAAAAATGTTTCCATATTGCCCTAATAGCTGCTTATTACTGGGCTATTTTTCTCTTTTTGTCTTATTTGGGTTTAATATTTTCAACTTGATTAAATTTTCCTCTTTATGACCGTATATCTTGACTATCTTTTAAATGACACGTTGACACACTGTCGTGGAAATAATACAGTGAATTCCGCTTGACTTTTATCTTTGTGGTTGTCTTCCTTCTCCTTTAGTAAGAGTTCTATAGGAAATTATCATTTTTTTCCTATACATAAACATGCAATCATGCACACACATTCTAAAGTAAGAGTTAAGTTTAAATTTCAAAGAACTACCATATGCAGGAATGCCCACATGCAAATTTGCAAATACTGTTATTCTTTAAAAGAAGTAAAATCAAGTTATATTTGATAAAACTTGTTTCATTCTAGCCCAGAAAAGTAATAAAGCCAAGCAAAAATATAAACGATTGCCAGTTAAGTAAAGAAGCTTGTATCTGCTTTATCACCTGCTTAATAATAGACTTTTTCATTAGGGTATTGGGAGGAATGGGCTAAAGCAAACGCCATATAAAAAGAAAGAAATGTTTTAAAGTTAAATTCACTGTACACTAAATTAGTTGGAATTTAACTTTTCTATATTCTATCTTCTAAAAAGCACTAATTTCAGAAACATTAGCTGTTTCTATACTTGTACACATTTCAAAGCCCTTGGAATTTCTATGTATTTCCCTCATCAGCAATAGTTAGGGTGCAAGTTCTCTTTAACATTTCAACTAACGTATTGGAAACCTGCACAGCTTCATGAGGCATATTGATCAGGTTGAACTTTGGGAAAAGATATGAGTAAGAAAGCTACATTTAAGTAAGATCTCTTTCCAAGACATTAAAATTGTTTTAGGGACTTAGAAAAATCAGTAACACTTCACAGTGTTTCCGCAAGATGAATAGAGATTATTAATGCTGTTATAGCAATGGGAAAATAGAAATGGTGGAGTAAGGGACGATACAGGCCAGCGAAATGAGGTGAATAACAAAAATATCATATAAAGAGCCAAGAACCATAGCCACAGGTACACAGCTGTATACTGTATAAAAAAATTCTAACATTAAATACAAAAAATAGCTTAATAATTCTGTATCCAAAATTGCCGTGGCCTAATAAATGTTTAGATTTTCTACTAAAACAAATGTATTTCTATGGCCATATGTAAGAAAAATATTAATCCATTTTAAACCCTAAAATATGAACAGAAGTGTTGAATGAAAATCACTGCATTTTAAAATAGGTATAATTCTTTCTCTGTGATGTCATAGGAATTGCAGCTTTGCAAATCACTTCCCTGTGACTAACCACCATAGGAAAAAGAGGAAGCATGAAAATTGAATAGTTAATTCAATCAATAGCTAAGGGTGAGGTTCTCTGTAGACAGGAGACTTCCTAATGGAAAGGGGGGGTTTAAGGAATCCAGTTCACAGCACACAACTTCCATTAGTGGACTTTTCTAAAACTGGTCTATCTGAGGCCTGATCTGCCTGCCATTGGTCTCCTTTCCCAATTCACTGCTGACAATGGCCCTTTGTTTCACTTTATAACAGAGAGGAGGTGTGCTTCCTACCCATCTCACTATGTGACATCCCCCAAAGTTATAAAAACCCCAAGGACATAAAATAAAGAGAAAAGTGAATAATGGTATCAGCAAAGCTTTATTTAATCAAAACAACACAAAACCTTTTCCAATCAGTTTCAGTTAGAGAGATATTTCCAATAATACTGCTTTTTGTTTTTAATAAAAAGCAAAATATTATATACTACAAATAATTATAATTATAATTCAATCATGAAAAAAGTGAATCTTATCATAAGAAATAAACTATTTTAAAAATTTCAAAATACATATATTATTTTAGTTGCAGAGAACTCTATAGCTGATGAATAAAAGATTTTCGATGATAAACATATATATTACATTAATACAAAAGTATAAGGAAGTATAGCATAAATATGACTTCAAGGGAACAAAGGACTAATGTAAATCTTTCAGCTGCTGAGGAAGAGATTTCACATATTTTTAAAATAGATGTTGTTGAATACCAAATCATTATGGTTCTTGAATTCCATTGTATACATTTATAAAGAGAGCTTTAACAGTTTTATATGAATGAAAATCTCAATATTTATAATATACTTTAAATCATATCCTTTGTATTTTTAAAATATAATACATTTTAGAGATCAACTTAAAAGAGTGCAGAGAAATACAGATATTTTCACAATTCTATTCGGCTATACCCAAGTAAAAATAAAGTTCGAAGATCACTACCAGAGGTAACATCTTGCTTAATATGTGCATATAAACTATCCAAATAATACAAATCATCAAAGTAGATTTAGGGACTGCACATCGAGTTTTCCTACATCAAGTAATACAACAAGTTAATTGCCAGTTTTCCAGGTGTTCTGTGCTTTGCAGACAAAGGCTGAAATAACGCAGAAGACACATACAAAAGCCCAAGCCCGCAATTCATAGAGATAAGCCCTGAACTTTCATCTCTAGTTCTTACATGTGAAATTTACCAAATGCTGTAATTAATGTGTTTCACACCTGAGTAAATTTTCTCCTAAGACATTCAATTTACATGTTGAAGATCAATTTATTCAGCAATCCAATATTTTAACCCTTAATTATGAATATGAGAAATGTGTAGAGGGTGTTTGCTTTGACAATACAAAAAAAGTGATAATACAAAAAAATATTTTGCTTTCTGAAAATATTCTTCAGGAATTAAATTAAGATAAAGTTTAAAATTTCTTGAAACTTCCAAAAATGAAGAGATTGCTCTGCTTTGTTTTAAGGTCCACAAAAAATAATTATTTGAAAATGTGGCATTTTAGAAATAATTCAAATCTTAACATAATTTTTATTTATGAACAGTTTGTAGCAATTTTACTAAAACGTCCTATTAAATATTTAAAAGCTAGCACTGTACGAGCCTACTCAGCAGTCTTCCCACATCTAATGTTTCCATCCACCAGCCCAATCTTTTCACAGTAAGGGAAGTCACAAATTGGAAATCACTCTTCTATAGAAAACATTTTTATAACTTCTAATAAATCCCATAGTCTTTACTATGGTCTAAAGAACCTGCCTGATTTGGTCTGGCCACCTCTTCAACTTCCGCCTTGACGATCCCTCTCACTGAGCATGTTCCAGGTAGGCTGGCTTTCTTTGAGCTCAAATAAGTAATAGGCCTCTGGGCCCCCCACACACTGTTCCCTTGGCTTTTAAGTCTCTTGCATTCTGCACCCACTCTCACTCCCTGCCTTGCTAGCTTCTATTCAATCTTCTGATTTCAGCTTCCTGAAAAAATCTCTCTCATCATTCTGTTTCGTAAGATCCTATCATTGCCTGATCACCCTTACTACAGTGCATGACTATACACAAATTCAGTTGTGTGTTTGTATTTATCTGTGTCTCCTGAGTGGACCAGGACCAATCTGCTTGTTACCTCTTATTTACCCAGTGTTTTAGCACAGTGACTGACACAGGGTAAGTGAAAACTGCTGGGTGAATAGAAGCGTTATGTGGATTATACAGCACCACGGACGTGGAAAGCAGCGATTGCCTACCGAGATTCAAGATATTTACATCTCTCTCATCCTCATTTATAATTCTTATTAGACAGCTACCTAAAAGAATGAATATAAAAATGTAATGACCAAAGTATACAACATGTTACCTTTGATCTGAGAGTTTTTCTACATTTAATCTTATAATGGCTTAACACTAATTAGAGCTCAAAATTTTGTTGGACATACTTATGCATTTAACAAAGAGATTGCCAGAAGCCTTCAACATCACTCACGACAACTAAGCTCAACTTGAAGCATATTTATTAATATATTTACACCTTGTATAGATCGCCACCCAGTTTACAGTGAGATTTGTTTTTCTGATAGGTTTTTCTTTCCTTTCTAAAATTCGCCTAACATGCTACTGCAAGGATTGCCTTCAAACACTTACTAAAAGGATTTTATTACTTCCCTAATCACATTATTTTCAGTTCCACTCTATTTCCAATAGCACCACATTCCAAAACCTCGACAAGGCTAATAATTTCTTTAATCATTGTTGGCACTCCTGTTACCATGTTATATTTAAATACAGAAAACTAGGCCGGGCGCGGTGGCTCACGCCTGTAATCCTAGCACTCTGGGAGGCCGAGGCGGGTGGATCATTCTGAGCTCAGGAGTTCGAGACCAGTCTGAGCAAGAGTGAGACCCCATCTCTACCAAAAAATAGAAAGAAATTAATTGGACAGCTAAAAATATATATAGA